>JANHGB010050999.1:0-19219 GCA_026283785.1 Coracopsis vasa | reverse complement strand
ATACCGCCAGTTGGGTTAAGGTAGAATTGATCCGCTACAGATCCTATATAATAAGCTGCTTGCGAAACATTATTACCATAAGCGTAAACGAATTTTCCACTCTTCTTAAAATCGATTAAAGCCTGACGAATGCTTTCTAACTGCGTGTTACCAGCAGAGAAATCATCAAGTTCTAAACTAATACCTTTAATATTATTATCGGTTTTCGCATTGATAATAGATTTTTGAAGGTCAAGACTTGTGATGGTTTTTCCTTCTTGTTTAAAATCGAAAATCGAAAACTGTTCGTCACTTGGACTTTCGATAACTTTAGTTTTTAGATCTAAAGTAAGAATAGAGTTTTTCTTAACGGATCCACTACTATCCATTAAAGCGCCCATAATAGCGAAGAAGACAAATCCTCCTATGAAGATAGCTACTAAGATTACAAAAGCAGAAACAGCCTAGGGAAGTGTGACAAACCCAGGGAGGGACTCAAAGGAGTTCTAGCCAAACACCTGTTTTCCCTTACACATGTACAAATCTTCTTTGTATTAAATTTGATTAGACCTTTACAACAGTAATTAAAAAAATCAATTAACAGGTAGAAGTTGGAACATAGATGCACAGTGGATGTTGTCCAGACTGCCTTTGAGATTTGCTCCATTCCAAGATACCTGTTCTCCTCACTAAATGAACTGGAGCAGCTCCTTTGGATACCTGTCATGAGCCAAACCTCTTCAAGCAGCAAGCCACCCACATACCATGTAACACTTGGGGTGACCTCCAGCTCAGTAGCTGTCCCGCTGTCTCTGTGCAAAGGCTTCTTCAGTACATTGCAAAATATGTTCAACATCCTATATCATGCTGGTTTGCAGCAAGTGCCTTAACATAGCACTGGCCCTTGGACTTGTTTTGGGCTTGAGGAAGGGCAGTTGTTCAGTTGGTTTTTTGTTGGGGTTTTGTTACTACTGTTTTTTGGTTGGTTGGTTTGGTTTTTAAACCATTTGAGAAGCACTTCTCAAGGCTGCTCCAGAACCTCTGAGCAGAGAACTATACAGTCATGCTCTACTTCTTTCCTCTCCAAGTCCACAAGAGAAGACATTGCCAAAAAGCCTCAGTCTCCTGGAAGTCTTGCATGCCCCTTCTCTGGGCCTCCTTTTTCTTGATTTTACAGTGCTTTAAATTACATGTAAAGCAAATTAGATGTCACATGATTTGAAACATAAAGCATTAAGAATTGTATGGTCAGCCATACAAACCACCAACCCAGGCCATTACAGACTGATGCCAGCCTCTGTGATACATGAAGGGCTGAAGACTGCTTAAACAGTGCTAGAAGATTGGCTGGAAAAGGAAAAGCTATCTGGTGTTGTCCCATTCCTCTTGCCCTTTGGAGTGGTTTTAGAAGAAATGTAAAACTTTCTCCTAGACTCCGTCTAGGGAAGATATCCCATTACAGAAGGGATTACAGGAGCAATCTAGCATGCAGCAAGGATGACAGGAGTAGTCAGGGAGTGATCCAAATGAACCAACAAAATGCCCAGATACCTCACTTCGAACACATACATTTCTTCTTTTTTTTTTTTTTTTTCAATCAGACAATCAAGATAAAATGTGCTGGGAACCCATGGATGTTATTCCATTGCTCTAGAGTAAACTGAAAAATGCCTAATCAATCTGTTTGGTTTTTTTTTTTTTATAAATACCAACCCAAGATAGGGGATGTAGAAAACCTAAAACCTAAGAAAACCATGGAATTATAATGGAAACAAGTAATATTTTGTGCATTTCAATTTCAGTGCAAACCTACCAGTTTGTTCTAGACACTTTACGTTTATGTTCTGTATGTCTGATATTTCTATGAGGCTAAAGCAGCATTGCTTAAGTATCCTATTTATATTGTCTGTTTTGCTTGTTTATTGGGGAGTGTGGGTTGTTTGGTTTTGGTTTTTTTAAAGATCTGGTAAAGATTTTCTCTCAAGCCCTAACATGGAACAGCACTAAAATCAGAAACATCACAGTGAGAAGTAAATTTTTAACCATAAACCATATCAATGACATTTTCTCTAAAAAAGGAAGAACTGTCAAACTACTAAACTATGGCAGGTAAAACTACTTACTCTTCTCGCAAAATAAATTCAATATTTTCTGGAGAAACCTGTCCTGTCACAGGATGTCTAAATGACGTGGTCTGCTGATTATGGCTGAAATGAAAAAAAAAAAAAAAAGAAAAGAAAAAAAGAAAAGAAAAAAAAAAGAAATTAATATTGCTAAATACAGTAAAATATATCTATGATCTCTAAAAGGAAGAACTTTTTACATTGCAGCTTTGCTGCTGCTACCCCAGAAATGAAACATATTTCTGATGTACTTTTCAGAAATGTTTTCAGCTCCTTCCTGCATTCTTGTTGACTTTGCCAATGACACACTGTACCATTTAATTATTAAACAGGTTAATATTTTAAAAGTAAGCTAGTTGCAATCTTTAGTTAGGGAGACACAGTTGAATTTACGATTATCTACACCTGACGGTTAGAAAATTATTTAAACATAACACAGAAATTACATCACATAAATTACTGATTTGTTCTTCTGTAAATGTCACAGAATAGAACCAGTAGAATAATTAAAAATGTCGCTTGACATTTTACACAATTCATAATATTTAATAACATCACTGCCAGATTTTGCAGAAGCCATTTGTTGCATGCTTTTTTTTCCTCTAGTACGGTATTTCTTCAATGTTACTTCCCTTACACCTCAACGAAGACGTTCATATAACCTTAGCTGTTCAGTTGCATGGCAAATATAAAACAACATAATTTAATATTTCATCTGAGTTGAATTAGAGTCTGGATTTTCCATCAACTGTCCCTTCATAGTACTATCTAGATGTTTTGCAATGCTCAGTGAAATACTGCTATCCATTAGAGACAATTATTGTATCTGTGTAACTGTACTCATATAATGCAAAAATACAGAGTGAAGAAAGCTTATATCAAGATAAACTGATAGCCTTCCCTCCTCTCCAAAGTCAATCATTTCAATTAGTTGTATAGAAAACACAAGACAATTTCTAGATTCTCATACATCATAAGTCCTTTATTATGCAGGCCTGTCGAAAGAAACATCTATAAAAACCTATAAAAATCACAAATTTTAAAGAAATAAGAAACCAAAGTTCTTACTTTGGTTAGAATTAGAAAGGTTGTGGCAGATATGCAGTTAAGGAGACTTAGAATTATACAAATTAATGAACCAAGAGCTCACTTATTTAAGGTTCTGATTTTTTATGGGTTTAGTTCACAATAGTTAGGTAAACAACACCCAAAACTAGAATGCCCATCAAAAGCAGAAAAATATTATCGAGCATATTCAGAAAACAAACATAATAGGACCTCAAAGAGCCAAAAATGAACACTTCATTTTTATTTTTTTTTTAAGAAGATTTGGGTTTAACTGTTTAGCACTGCAGGATGTCCCCCAGGAACAGAATAAGATATAAAAAAATATTTTGGGGTTTCAAAGTAATGAAATTCCGAAGCAATAACACTCTTTCAGTAAAGAACAGCTAAAAATCAAACAGCTCATGCAGCCATAACATTCAAATGTAAATAGTTCAGAACATGCCTTGGTTTAAAAAAACCCAAACAACCTAGCAAAACACACCACCAAAAGCAACCACCCAATGCAATAAACACATACACCTCCAAAAACACCCTCCCCAAAACAAAACAAACAAAAAAACCCACCAGAAAATCAAAAAAGCCACAATCAAACCCATAAATTGCTCACATAAAGTCCCACTTACACCATGAATGGCAGAGCGTATTTTCCGTGTTATGAACTTTTCACCCCTTTTTCCAATATGCCTTGCTACAAGATGTCGTTTATAAGGGACCAATAAAGTGAACATTTTCAATAACAAACTGAAAGCTGTGACAACTTATGTTACACCAAAAGGATTTTTTCCAGCCTCACCTATTGCAAAAATCCTAACCCTACAGTCACTAAAAACTGTGAAGAAGATGTTACTTCATTAACTACCCCATGGCACCAGCAACAGCATTCATTCCCTAGGCTGGTAAGAACTGACCTTTGCTACAGAGGTGGGTTAATGAAGCTCCTTTGCAGTTTCTAACTCTTCAGTTTTCCTTTGAAATCAGAGATCAGGAGAAAGTATTTCCATTAAGCCTGCAGTGTAACACGTACAAAGCAACCATCATCTTTTTCTCACAAAAGGAGTATTTTTTCTAAACAAGCATTTCTATGTGAGTTCATATTCTAATTTTGGGTACACATCCAAAGAAACAAATAGAAACGTGAAGATGTTTTCAAAGAAAATAATACGTAAGTATAAAAATAACATTTATCACACAGTCCCGTTTTAAGTTGAAAGTCTTTCCTTTCAAATCAGGACTGAAGCAGCCTGATTAACCTCTGATATTTAGGCTAGGAGTACTAACTAAAATGCAGATACATTGTTAGCTTTGAAAAAGAAAGTATCTTGTCAGCTTTACTCTTTAGAGGCAAACAAACTGTCAACAAGCTCTCATCTGAAGGCTTCTAGTCTTTAACAACTCACTCTTCAGTTAAGACTAAGAAAAGGGATTATATTCCAGAAGTCACAGGTTATTCAGGAAATAAAGTTACCCATTATACCACACTAGCGCTTTTACAAATGTTTTATTATTTCCCATGAAACAAATTCATCAAGCCTTCCAAAGGTGAATTAGTCCTCTTGCTGGAGTTAAAGAGCAAGCCCATTACTAACAGACTAAATATTACTTGCCAATAAAAAAAGTTACAGCTGGAAAGTAAACATTTCTTAAATATCTGAACAACTGCATTTTGGGACAAGCTTTGCACTCTGAATAGTAAGAGTGAAACAGAAGGATAGTTTCTTTACTACATAAAATGCACATGGTGATTCCCAGCCAAGAAGAAGGCATACAAAACCAAAACTTTCTGCAAACCTGCAGCTTCAATACTTAGGACTTGACTGGGAAGACAGAAATTAAACCACTGCCACTAACAGTTTAGTGCTGCAGACACATACTGGTTTATTTTGAACTTGAAAAGTGAGAGTTTAAGTGTTTTGCCTCATAGGATTCATTAAAAATAAGCAATACTATTTAAAACAATCTATGCAACAGATGGCTAATGCCCTGCAACAAGGAATTAGATAGCAGGGAGACTTTTGTCTACAATGAGAGCAGTCAAACACCGGAAGAGGTGGCCTAGCAAGACTGTGGAATCTCCATCCTTGTTAAAAATCTGAAACACGGCCAGGTAAGACCCTGAGCAACTGAATCGAACTTTGTAAGCTGGTTCCAACTTTAAGTTGGCCTAGCTCTGAACAGGAACAGCTGGGTCAGATGGGGTCCAGAGGCTCTTTCCAACCTAAACTATTCTGTTCTGTCATTCTCTGCTGCTCCCTCCATCCCTGTCTGCAAATGTAATTTGAATCTTAAAATACCTTTGAAGCCTTTCCAGTATGTAAATAGACATATTCTGAGAATATCAGTAGTACCTCGTTTTGATCAGAACAAGAGAAACTGTAATATTAGACTTACAGATTTAGATTATGGCTGTTTTTTGTTGTTTTCATATCCTTTAAATATTTGCTTCACAGTAATACCTGCTTACACAAAAATAATTACAATAATGTCTCCAGTAGTAGTGACCTAGTAAACTTGTGGCAGTGAAAGTTCTCCTTCCTTTCCAAGCACAAACCAAGAAAAGTCAGTCCAGTTGTTCTCCAGACACATCAGCCAATCAAGCAGCTCAGTAGTTCCTCCAAATAGCAACTGTTGAATGTGTTTCTATTGTCCAGAAATCTACCATTTATAACAGGCACAATAAATGAGCCTTAATAAAAGGACACAATGTGCTGCTTTACTCTTCATGCCCCTTTTATTTTTTAATCTCCCACTAAAGAAAACAAAACCGGGAAAGCTTATGATGCTTCACCATGTGAATTCTGAACACTGTGCAACTTGTATTGGTATACCACCATGCATGTGAAATGCCAAGCTAACTTTTCCAGTAAAACTATGAATTTTCTGTGTGATAAATTATGCCATTTTCCCTAGTAATCATCTTTTAACAGTTTTGTATTACTCTGATTTTGTATAATTATTAATCAACTTAGCCACCAAGGCAAAGCAAGTATGAAAACATAAAAAATTCATGCAAAAATTACGTTCACTAGCATCTACCACTACCATCATTATTAAATTACACTATAGATCATTTAAAAGTACTTCTGAATTTCAAAATTACAGAACACCATTTTCCAAGGCTTGCTCTTGGTTTGTAATAATTAAGACTCAGACTTTTCATAACAGAGTCACAGTTCAAACACCAGTTCTTTCTCTTCAGATATTACAAGACAAATTCAACCATTTCACAGCATGCGTACGCAACAGGTATAAACATAAGTGTGGGCAGTCACCCACTGCTTTAAGACCAATGTACTATAGCAGTTTAGAAAGACTTCAGACCTTCAAGATGTGAACAGTGTTATTTGGCTAACATTAGCCATATGTGAAAGCATGCTGTTTGAGCACCTAATGTAATTTTTTAAGTTGGCCCTGGGTTCAAGGGGTGGAACCAGATAACCTTACAAAGTGGATGATTACTCCTGCTGGGTGGATGGGAGGGCACAAGCAGACACCTGTATCTTACGATAACACCCTTCTGCTCACCATTAGAATGCATCCTAAAACATTTCTCAGGTGTTGACTAAGCAAGTCTGCAAATTTTACATTGCCTATCCTTTGTTTGCACTAACCTAGCCTACAATATGATGAAATTTAAGTGATTTAAGCACAGGAAAACTACACAACTACAATCTAGTCACCATTCCTATAGTGCAATTGACACAGGCAGGCATTTTTAACTGCATGGATCCTTTTGCAGAACTTCTAATTAACATGACTTTAACATAACTTCAACATAACTTCACCTATTCAGGGGGTTGTGTTTTTTTCTCTCTTTTTTTTTTTCTTTCTCTAATTTCATTTCATTTTGGATTCAAGTCAAAGCCAAGTTTTAATAATTAACTTTTGGACATGACAGATGCTGATGACCTTTCATTTCAAGTCAAACAAGTTTACAGATTGCCTCTAGAGTAATCTACATGCCCAGGCAGATGAAGTTGAAATGTACAAATCAACTACTGACTGAATCTACATCACATTAACAAATCTATAGTTGCAAGAAAAATTCATGTTGTCATTGGACAGACTGTCCTATAAATTATTATAAGCCTTTTTTAGAGTACTTATTTTCCATATAGGCTGATGTTTTTACACTTACCTGCAAGACTAGATAAGCGTGAACACCTTTATGTTGAATTCCCCATTGACAGTCACGCAGGAGCACCCACACTTCTACATGGAGTTACTGGTATAAAAGTAGAACTCATACAGTGAAGAACTGCTGTTCAACCAGGAAATTGTTACTCCAAACAGGAGAAAGTGCTTGTATCCAACCAAGCAAACAACCAGGCATACTATGCTTTATTTCATAACATATTTCTGAAATACATCAATAGCTTCAAAATAGTTCCAGCACTGCCTTCTGAGCATCTTTTAGATACTTGCTTTTAGAATTGGCTAGAAAGAGTATCAATGAGTAGTCCAACAAAATCAGTGCCATCAAAGTTCTGCAAATAATGTTATTAGAAGAAAAATGCAGTGTAATACAGATATAATTTGGAAGAACTGACAACAAAACCAAAAAATTGTATTACACAAGCAATAGCACCACTTCAAGCTGGAAGCACACAAAATCCCATCTTCTCAAGATACTAAACGTTATCCTCATTTCAAAATGATAGAGTGTCTCCTCAGAACTTCAGGAAAATCCTTGCTGCACTGTAATCAGTGTCTGGGAGACCTTCTTAAGGCCAAAATTTGACCCCTTTACACAGTGTTTTAACCTATAAACTACTGCATGAGAATCACAAAGTGATTCTTTCAAATCTCACATCCTCCTTAGGCTATTACCCTGAGAATTCACAAGTGTTTAGTTATTTAGTTAGAATACAATTCTGTAACTATCTTGAGCAGCAATGTCTGTGACTACAATCAGTCAACACAAGAGCCTGTGCTTATACAGACAGCTAAGGGGACAGCTGGCACGACATCAGATTAGATCGTAAACTGACAGTCATGCTCTCACATAGCATCCTTCCTTCTACCTAGCTCACTAATGATAAGGTAAAAAATGAACTGCAAGTTTCCTTGGAACTAAGTCAATTTTTTTTCCTGTCTTAATGAACTACTGAAAATAATTCATACTACCCAATAGTAATATTGGCAGGAAAGGTTTTGTTGTTAATGAACATCCTTGTTGGAACAGATCTAATAAATCAATGGCAAGCTAATATGAAAAATGTCACAGAATTACTACAGAGATACTCCGTCACTAAAAGAATAGATAAAAAGATGAGTATACTATCATCACAGGATCATCACAGATTTCCATAAGTAATACAGGCTGAAGTCATCTGCTTATTCTCAATTCCTTTTGATGCATATCAGGAGAATCATCAGGTTTTTATTAACTCACAAAAAACACATTCAAGTAACTTGAAATTAAGGAAGTGCGTTAAAGTTTTAAAGACAAAGAACTCCTTAGAAAACAGAACGTTCCTGAAAAGTGAAATTTGATTCTATTTCCTTACTTCTGTAGTTTAAGGAAAATTACAGTCTTTGCCTTCAAAATTGAAAATTAAATTTAAAAATTCTCTGATCACAGAAAAATAAAATTATAAAGGTAAATCCTCACATTATTATATCACATCATCTTAATTCAGGCTTGGAACTCACTTAAGACTGTTCCTTTCTTTCTCACTAAAGTATTTGAAGATTGTCAGGTAATTCTCCATCAAACTCCAAAATAAAATCTAGTACCTTTAAAACTATCTATCTAAATTAATTTGGAACTTTACTATCTAACAAAAACAATCTTTTAGAGACAATGAAACATCACTAATGTCACAACGTGAACAGCAGACTCCATTGATTGTACATTCCTTACAGGTAGCACGTGAACATCTAAGCCAAAGCTTAAAGTTTGAAATGGAAATAGGAGTAGATCCAACAGTAAAATACAGGCATTTGTGATATAAACATATATTTGTATACACTCATACGTATACTCATATATACACATATATGCATATATGGTGTGTGCACACACACACATATATATATATACACACACATACACACACACACCCCCTCTCGTGCCAAATGCTGGCACAGATATTTCAGCAATAACTATGACTTCTATAGAATTAAATGGTTGGGACAAATGGTCCCAGCAGTCCAATTTCATGCAGCAACTCCGAAGACAGATGCTCACGTAGAAAGTAAGTTTGTTTTTTTAATCAAACATTTTGGGAAGTATGGAGGTATTTGATTTTCCACTGGGGGTCATTGGTATGACAGGAAAGCAGCAACTTAACTTTTTCACTACTCAGTTTTGTACTACACATAAAGCAGCATTTGCCCTAAAGCCATTCACACAAAAGAACTATGTAAACCTAATGTAACCACCTTACAGTAGCAGAGTTGCAGAACAGTTAGACTGAAATGCTGCTATAAACCAATCCTGCCACAAGGCAAAAACATACCAAGAGCAACACGTGACATTAGTTATTTCTTCTGGATCTAATACACAAACTAAATTAATAAATTCATTAACAACAAAGAAAGTAATGATTCCATCCCTGGCAGTGGTCAGGGCCAGTTTGGACAGAGTCTTGGGCAACATGGTCAAGGGCGAGGTGTACCTGTCCATGGCAGGGTGGTTGGAACTAGATAATCTTAAGGTCCTTTCCAACCCTAACTATTCTATGATTTCACTAAGTAATATGATTAAAACACCCCAGGTAAAAGCAGCACACCCTTAAATTCCAATGTTAACTGCAATTTAAAGAGTTTGGTGAGGAAGCCATACAACAGGGATTGCCATATAAGCATAGTATTTTTGGAAAAGTACTTAAGGGAAGCTTTACACAAAAAAAAGTATTTCTCTCGATTTTTGAGCCATAACAAAACTGTTCAAAATAAAAGAGATATTCATATGCATAGTATCTAAAATTCTCAATGGACACTGAATTCCCCCAGCAGTCCTACTTGAACACATTTTACTTTGCTGCAAAGACTTACATAATAATAGACACTATGATCCACGTTGTTCTAAATATGAAAACAAAGACAAGTTTTCCAGCATTCAGCTTTCATCTAAGTAACAAGCCATACAGTGAAGAAAGCTGAAACAATTTAACACATCTATGAAAACTGAATAAAACAGCTTCCAAAAAACTTTATTCCTCTGCCATGTAAGACATATAACCTCAAAATATTTCCTCTTCATCGGCTTTTTAATGATGAAGACAGATTTCAGCTTCTTAAGACAAACACTTCCGACACATAGTAAGAAAAAGTGATTATTAGAGGACAATACTGCAGACTGAATCTTGCTGGGCTGTTGTGTGGTGTGCCCTTGGACAATATGGAAACACACTACCCCTTTCCCTAAAATTGAAATGTTTTATCTACAACCTGTACCGTGGGAATGAAGTTTTAATCAAATACCGTTTTCTTACAAAATCACATGTGGCTGGAACAGAATTAAAGAATTATAGCTGGTATCCATCAAGTTCTCTCAGGGCTACAGTCTAGAATACTCTACCTAATTTCAAACCTGCTTGTATTGGAAACACATCATCAAACTGAAGCAAATTCAACATAGGGGCACCAAGACAATCAGGAGCTGAGGAGAGGCTGAGGGAGCCAGCTTTGCTCAGCCTGGAGAAAGAACAGCTTCAGGGGGACCCACCAGCAGCCTCTTGCAAGGAGGTAATCAAGAAGTCTCTTCACAGTAGTGCACAATGGGAGTACAAGAGAGAGCAGGCACAAATTGAAACAGGAGAGCTTCAGACTGCATGTAGGAGAAGGTTTTTCACCATGAGGATACGAAGATGTATCATGAGGATGGTAAAGTACTGGAACAGGTTGCCCAGGGAGGTTGCGTAGTCTCCACAAGGCTTTCAACACCTGAGGGAGAAAGACTTGAGCAACCCTGTCTGACCTCATTACCGACCTTGCATGGAGCAGGAGCACTAGAGACCTCCTCAGGTCTCACCCAAACCAAATTGTCCTATTACCATAAGGTTGGGTATAATTCTTGTTTCTACCACAAAGCGAAAAAAAAAAAACAACCAAAAAAACCCCACATGCAATCAATACACACACACACACACACAAGTTTCACAGAATACAATAATGCAAAATCTCCATATTATGGAGAAAATCTCAAAATAGCATTATATTCAAACCTAGTTTCTTCCTTCAACCTTTAATAACACCATGAATTAACTTTATCACCAAATAATTAAATCCAAAGTCTATATTTTACTACTAAGTATTCCATGAAAGAAGGGAATTTATGTAGCCTGAGTTCCTGTGGCTATGTGCTTCTTATCTTACAGGACATATGTTCCAACCAATGCCTTTCTTGTAGTTAAGGTCATTCAAAATGGGCATGGGTCTGCCTCAGTCCCTCTCTAGCCCTACTCATATCGTCTACTGCTTCAAAATGCTGTTGAGGTACTGACTGTAATCCTTCAGACACCAGGATAAAGAATAAACAAGGACATTGGTATCATATTTGCTGAAGTACAGTTTGATATGAAGAAATCACAATTCTCACAGTGCACACCTATTCTTGTGGGTTGGCTGTTCATGTTTACTGGCATATATGCTAATAAAAGTTCCTTCGTTAGTAACGAACTGTTTCAGCCTATCTTGTGGTTGATTCTGGAACACTTCAAACTCTATTCATATTCAGCTTAAGCCAGAAAAAAAAAAAATGGCAACAAAGTTATTTCCTTTGGCTTGTGTGATTCCTGACAGTTCAAGAGGAGTTTCTCCTTCCCCAATCTCATTCAATTCACTATGTTGGATAAAACATGATGCATCTCCTCCAAATTTAAATGCATTTGTAAAATATTTTTTCTTATCAAATTTTCATATAAAATGGACTACACTACTCCTGAAAGGCATATAACATCAAGCTTTTGCTTGAAAAGACTAGTAATACAAGATCATCTTGCCTAGAGCAACAGGTATAAATTAACAGACTCTTCAGAGCTTTGAATTACACACCTACTGGTTTCTTTCCTTTCCAAAGAAGCCCAGCACACACAGCACTGGAATACTGACACATATGAAACCCATGATGCTAGCATCAGTTCACATACAAATCCAGGCCAGCCCAGAGCCAAATTTAAGCGATTATTTGCACTGTTAAAGACTAGTAATTCTTAAATTAAAATAAAATTTAACAATCAGATTAATCATGCACTATTATCAATTACTGTGTATTAATCACACTCATATCTCATACCATATAAAATGGTTCTTAGGCCAAAGCTATAAAGTGGATAAAACCTTATTAAAATGTTTTTCCCCAAATGTTTCTATCATTGAAGTTACCCACTCTGTACTGAGAAACCCACTACAATTCATAGCCTAAAACTAATTTCAGATTAATATTTTAGGGATTGGAACTGTAAAACAGACACAGAAGATTCCCTTTTTAGATTATGCACAGAGTTTATAAATCATCCACAAATGTCTTTTAAATTCAAAAACATCAACAGAAAAAAAGCTATCAGTTGTTGATGACTTCAATCAAACTTGCTCAAAGAAATAACTCATCCTTATGGAGATGCAGAAATACTCAGTGGCTCCAAGTCCCAAGACAAGCAGAGAAAGGAGGCTACAGCAAAATGCAGCCAAAAGGCAGTTCTTAATACATGGCTATATATAGTAGAGCTATCAGCTACATTCCTCCTGCACCACTTGAGCAGCATGTTATGGTTGCTTTGTCTGGTTCTCGTCCTGTAGCTCCACTGTACTGAAGCCCCCACTGGTGCACTCCTTTCTCACCAACGTAAAGCCTGTGCAGATAACACCTCCAAGAGTACAACAGTACTGCTTCTGCTGCTGCTTTATCGCTGGGGTTTTCACAGCCTACACAACTCCACAACAGAGTTCACTTAGCTGAGTATCAGAGAAATATGCCCAGCCAGTATTACCCACCTCTCACCTTCGTAATGCAAGGGCTAGTTCTCTTTCATCTCCCCAAACTGAGCAGCAACCTGGCAGGACAGTTCTATGCTGGTTCATTTTCAGACTTCACAGCACCTCCACTGTTTGCTGTTGTCAAATAGCATGGCCAGAGCACTCTGGAGTGCTCTAGTTCACATCTCACCGCTCAAGCGGCTTTCCTCCGGTCAGGCAACACACAGGCAAGGGCAACGCCGAAGTGAGAGGATCTGGGAGCAGGCAAACTCTCACAATGCTGACGAGGCCTGGGATGAGGACAGGGAGCGCTGGCAGGATTAGAGACTGAAAGAAATTCCAAAAACTTCTTCAGATCCTGCATTAAATCCCTTCAATGCTGAGCAAGGTTCTAACAAGCATGTGACTGAAACTTGGCAGCTATGAAGGTGAAGTAACTTCACATGAAATAATATTTGTTCTTTAGGTAATTATTTAACAGTACATACAATGATAGAATGCCTTTGAAAAATGTGCATCTTCCACTTACAGAAAATTCTGTAATCTCTTGGAAATATAGGTATTAAACAGTCCTTCACTATTCAGGGAATTAAAAGAGTTGTTTGCCCTTCAGATGCAGCAAGATCAAAAATAAAGTGCTCCAAAGCACATGAGTGAGTAGAGCCAGACTAAGAGCTAGACACTTCAGGTAAGTTCAGACCAGCACTAGTAAAAATGGTTTTATTTAATGCTAACTTTTAAAATAAAGAAAAAGCCCCGAGCACAACATGATGAATATTATACGGACACATATGATCAGGAGCATCACAAGCAGCATAGTAGCTTTTCATGCTTTCAGTGCTTCAGATGCATTTTAATTTAGTACTTAGTGAACATGCACAATGTTTTAAAAACCACTTAGATAAATGTATAATTTAGCAATTTAATTATTTGCAGAAGAAGATTTCAGTTTCAGGGTTCTTTGGTCTGTTTGTTTTGCTTTGCACACTGACCCCTCAGTACAACTAAACCATCACCACACAACAACATTGTTAAGAATTTTCTCAAGAATTTGTGTGATCTTCTCCTCCTCTGCAAAACTACATTTGGCATTACAGCAATCGAAACCAAAGCAAAGATTCCTTTCTACCTCCTGGACAGTGCGCCACACTGCATGAAAAATTTTTAGTTTTAACTTCATAAAATGTAGTTACATTTGTTTGCTTTTCACTTTGCATGACTAAAATATGCTAACTACTCTTCTGCAAGCATCCTATCTGCTTTCCTAAGTAGTTACAAAGAATGAAATAGTTTGTCTGTACAGCTACTTATTTGGTCTCTCATTTTGACACATGAGTGCTTATGAAAAAGCTGTAGCTTATAGCAATAACCTCCAACAAAAGCTCCACACCTGTTGTTTGGAAGCTGGTTAGCTGTGTCTGCCACATCCACTTTCCCTGGGACTTTCTCTGATTAGAGAAAGCCAAAACTTCCAGATAGGGAACAGCTCCTCTTAAAGATGAGTAAGTAACTGGGCAAACCCTGTTTTATTTCTTCCTGAGGACCTTCTTCTTATGTTCTATGTACAGAAACCTAATTTCAGATTAGTTTCTATTATAATGTCTCCCAATCAGCTATTGGAACTAATCATTGTCATGAATAATTACTCTGAACATTTGCTGCCCATACTTATTTCATACTAATAAAGTGATCAACAAATGATGCTTATTCCTAAAACATAACTTAATAGACACTGCAATTACAGCACTTGAAAAAAAATAATAAATCTGTAAGTAGCACAGAAGAGTAAGACTTCAGATTGACTGATTTCTGCCAAATAAGTCATCGCTGACTCACAGAGTGACTCTGCGTCAAGGTTATATTAATCAGTTTTGCATTATAAAGTTGAAACAATTTGAATTCATTGAATGATGACATTTCAGCTATTTTGGATACTGGATTAGGACTTGGAAATGCATCTTTACAGAAAAATGGGATTCCCCCACAAGAAAAGAGAAAGAAGTGGCTAAATATACAAAAACTGCAGTAAGTTTATCTGCATCATTAAAGGATAAAAGAGGTTAATGATTTTGGCACTACCATGTTGGGATTTGGGAGGTCAGGATTCAGGTGTTAGCTTGGAAGCAGATTTCTTGTTGAGTAATCCTATTTTTGTAAAATCACCATTTTATCAAAATTTAAGACTTTAAGGATAGAAAAGATTTCTTCTACCAGTTTAGAGTCTTGACCTCACATGCATCTTATGGGGTGATACTGCAGAACATACTAGCAAAAACTGCATTTTTTTTTCAACAGAGTAAAGGACTAACTTGACCTTCCTAAAGAATTCCACTAAACCTGGGAGGCAAGAACAGGCTGAAATTTCTGAATCTAGCTCAACAAGACACGTTGCTGCTTCCCAAGTTTGTTTACAGATTTACAGCAAATCTCTTCCAACGCACAGACATTTGTCCTTTAGAATATTTATATCAAACATAAAATCGCCTTTATTCTGAAGAGAACATTTGGCCACATTAATTATTCTTTTCAGTTTAAGTATTAAGTATATGGATGTGGGAAGAATAAGGTTGCCTTTTATACTAGTGTACTTTTTCACAGCTGTGAGGTAACACACTGTAAAACACAATACAATTCTGTACCACACTGGGGCAAAAATAGAATCATTGAATCAACTAGACTGGAAAAGACCTTGAAGATCAAGTCTAACCATTACCTCAGGGCTGCCAAGATCACCACTAAACCACTAATATAACACCCAGAAAGCAAGCCTGGCAAAATTATTTGGCAAGATTAAATTGCCAGACCAGTTCTTCGAAACTGAACCAATCAATGCCACCTGAAATCTTCTATCTCTAGATGTAAGTCCCCCCCAAAAAAAATTCACTCTGAGATTAACTTCCCTATAGTACTTAATCAAAATCTTTCTGCTCAGTTACTTACCACCTAATTTCTATCAACTTAGCTCACCCAGGTACAATTTATAACTGCAATGAAACATCAAGTTCAGGCTAACATGCCCCAGATTATGTTTGCTTTCGTGGTACCACATACTCTCATCTTAGTACTGTTCCTCGAAAACAATGTAAGAATCTAAATTAATGATGCTAATACAGTAGATTAAATTCCAGAAGTGATTAGTGGCAATACTCATTCATCTCAAAGTACAACACTGGAAAGACATAACTACATCGTAATGCAAATGCCTGCCAAATGAGAGTAAAGGGAGGTAAAATGCCCTGTTTCTGGATAAGAAGATGCTCTCTAGGAAAAATAAAATAAATTAATTATTCTTATCATCTGGTATGACACAGACTTTGTTTTATATCCAGCATTCTGGGACCTTCATGTTACACCCCATGACTTTAAGTTTCAATACCTCTGAATTTAACTCAGACAGCTCAGAGATTCTGCAAATACCATATGCATGTTTTACATTCTTCTGACATGAACAGGTTGCAGAGTAAGACCGCATATTCTTGAGACATTAAGAAAAAGCAGCTCAAACTTTCTGGCACCTTGAAATGTCTGGTCCTACATTCCTTACATACCTACATACCTGTTCTCACTCTCAAATACTGCTATTGACATGAATGTAAACTTTGCATGAGAACTAGACACAAAAGCTGTTTTGTTGATGCATTAGAAAATGACAATTGAGAGTTTACTGTGGGAAGAAAAAACACACTAGAGTTCTACTTGGAAATAGTTATATTTTTGTTTTAAATAACATGATTTAAAGAAAATAAGCAATGTCACTGATTGAAGTTCCAACACTTTTTCTGATTAGTCAGGATGCCCTACAGGGAAGGACGACAAAAATACAAAATCAGTCAGGTACTTTGCTGTGAACTGTGAGACCAGCTGCCTGCATCTTATCTTGAAGTGCTGTTGCAGGAAACAAACAAACAAACAAAAATATCCTTGACAGCAGGGCCAAGAATCATGTTATGTTTCTTAAGAGTCTTCTGAAGAAGTTTATCTGAAGGAGGAAAAAAGACAGGTGTACCATTTTTACCCCACAAAATGTCAAGTGTAAGGACCATAGTCTCATTTTTAAAATATTTCCAGCTACAGTTAAGAGAAGATTCTTAAGAGGAAATAAATAAATAAATAAATTAATTAAAAAAAAAAGGAACAAAAATCCTTATACATGACATGTAACATCAACTATTTTTGAAAGCAAGGAAACTTCATCTCATGCCATGTGGCATGTATCAAAGACACATGCAAGATGCCAGTTTTCTAACTGCTTCCCAACAAAAGAGGAGAAAATATTAAGGATTTATTTCATGAAATCATTAATAAGAATATTAACAAATAAATACAAGGGAATAACAGCTTTTTCAGGGACTGTCCTTTAAGTTGTATTAGCAGTTTACACAACCTGACATCATTACGTGCTTCTAGAATTGGTATGTCCATGTAATTGGTAGAATAGATAGAGAGGCCACTTAAAATATCAAGTTTACATTATTTCCATTATTACCTTATATCATTGTTAAGAAGTTTTTGCAGACAACAAACTACCTCAATCCATAAGATAATTACAGCATTATATGGTTCCAGCACCAGTGCAGCTCCACAATCAGTGTACTGATAAACTGGAGGCCACACATTTCACATCTTTTTATCTGGATTCTATTAAAATTCAGTCAATATAATGGGATGCATATATAGGAAGTAATGTCACTCCAATGTAATTATGCCAGAATTGATCTTAAAGATCATCTAGTTCCAAGACCCCTGCCATGGGCAGGGACACTTTCCACTAGACCAGTTTTTTCCAAGCCCCATCCAATCTGGCCTTGAACACTGCCAGGGATGGAGCAGCCACGACTTCTCTGGACAACCTGTGCCAGTGCCTCACCAACCGCACAGTAAAGAACTTCTTCCTAATATCTAAATTAAATTGACCTTCTTTCTAGTTTAAAGCCATTCTCCCTTGTCCTATCACAGCATGCTCTTGTAAAAAGTTCCTCTCCAGCTTTCTTGAAGGCCTCCTTTAAGTACTAGAAGGCTGCTTTAAGGTCTCACTGGAGCCTTGTCTTCTCCAGGCTGAACAACCTCAGGCTGTCATCATAGGAGAGGTGCTCCAGCCCCCCCAGTCATCTCCGAGGCCCTCCTCCGGACTCAGTCCAACAGGTCCATGTCCTTCTTATGTTGGCAGCCCCAGAGCTGGACACAGTACTCCAAGGTGGAGTCTTACTAGATCAGAGTAAGGGGCAGAATCACCTCCCTCAACATGCTAGCTACAATTTGCCCACTGAAATTTCGCGAAGTTAATTTAAAATGTATTTTGACCAGTGTTTACCTATGTTAAAAATATGCACACTTAACATAGATTGTCTGCACATAGTCTTATCAGTAACAACTATATTGCAGATTGCTCAAGATTTCCTATACTCAATAAAAGTATCCAAGCATTATGTGTATTTTATGAACTAGGTGTTTCACAAATTCTTCTCATAACATCTTCAAGGCAGCGAGAGATTTTTCATTTTATCTGCTCTTCGTGTTATGCTATCTTGCAGTGCAAACAGTTGAGCAAAGAAGAGTGAGGATGCAGGAGCAACAAGGTACAGCACGTGCAAGTGAAAGGATGCGTACAGGGCGACAAAATGAATTACATGCAGCTGCCATTGAGGAATTAAAAGAAAAACTTTGTAAGAGTTCTGGTTCTATTACAGGAAAATTATCATTAAAGCTCAGAAACCAACTACTACCTAAAATCACCACATGAGGGACTGGTCAAGCAAGAAAGTGTATATCCTTCAACAGGCATGTGGCATAGCAAAACACACAGCCCAGGCCACTGGCTTTTCACAGGATTTTACCTCAGGCAAACCAAATTCCAGCAATGAAGTAATATAAGCATTACAGGGATTTTCCTTACTTCCTAATTCTGTACAACTGAGATGTTCTCTTCTGTTCCTTGAGCTCCCAACTGTTCCACACAGCTGGAAATACAGGTAATTCCAGCTCTCCAAAGAAATATCCTGCCCTTTTCTGCACACAGTAACTAATGTAAAAATACATTATAATCATTTTATAACCATGTTATAATATATTCATATATAATGATACAACTTTTACAATCAAGATCACTATATATTCATAAATTCAAGAAT
>JANHGB010050996.1:7718-28391 GCA_026283785.1 Coracopsis vasa | reverse complement strand
GGAAGGGTGGAAACCTGGATATTCTTGTGTCACCTGTGTTTTAGGAAAAGACTCTGTGAAGAACCCCCCTGCACTCTGCAAGACCCTCACTGGATAACAAGACCCCTCCTTGCGTAGGAAGAGCCCTATTGAATTGCAGGACCCCCCCACATTATAACCCCCCCCCAACATTGCAAGACACCCCCTCGAACTGCAAGTCCCCCTCCTGCATTGTAAGAATTCCCTCTGCATCTCAGATCCCCATCCCACTCCAAGACACTGCCAGACCCCCCTGCACCCCTCCATGCCTCCAGGGCTGTTGGCCATGGTGCAGGGCCATAGGGCAGAAGGGAGAAGGATGAGAGATGGCTCCATCACCTCTGAGCCATCCCAACGCCCTGTGCCAGGCACCAGCCAGGCTGGAGCATCCGTGCCCTTGGGAATGTGGATTCCTGTGGCAAAGCCAGAGGCAAACCAGGGCACTCCTGTGCAAGGGGGGGGTTGAGGCCGTTTCTCAGGGTGTAGGTGAGTCCATGGCACGTATGGTAGGGCTGGCCCCGAGGTGGGAAGGGAGCAGCCTGGGGAGAGGGGCCTGTGCTGCTCCTTAGGGACAGGAACACTTCCCCTGCCTATAACATGGGAACACATAAACGGGAGCAGATTTGAAGCTCTTCCAGTAGGAGAAATGGGGGAAATGGCCAGAAACAGAGAAAGAGGAGGAAAAGGGATGGGGGGGGCACAGGGAATGGTTTTCAGCTGGATCAGGGACCTGAACCTGTCCTAACCAAAGTGGGACAAGGGAAGAGCTGGAGCACGAGGTGAGTTGGAGGGTACCACAGTGCACATTCTGGGCTGGCTGGCACAAAGGCTGCTCCCACCTCCTGATGCCCTCAGGCTCCACTGGTTCTGCACTGGCCGTACTGGTTGGAGCCCCTGGTGCATCACAAGCACCCCGGGGCAAACCTGCCTGCTCCTGATGGGGTTTGTCTGCTTGGATGCCTCATCCAGGCCTGCTCTGTGCTCGGGCTTGTGAATCCAGAAACACCAATTCCAACCAATCCCAACCCCACAGCCTCCGAGCAGGGCTGGGAATGAATCCCCCAGGTCCAGCAGATCCGTGTTTGTCTCACAAACCCCCTTCTGCTCCTCTTGGTGTTAGGGCCCGGCCATGAGGCCAAGCAGCTGCTGGGATCTGCTGCTGCAGGCAGATGGTGGGAAAGAAACGGCTTTTCTGTGTGGGAAAGAACCCAGCGATTATCCAGGGATAGAATAACCCGTCCTGTCCCATCCCCACCGCCCGGCAGCGCCAGGCTGGCACTGCCTGCCTCCTGCCTGCACCCAGCCTGCCTGCGCCCCATGCAGCCAGGCACGGGGGGGGCACGAGGGACGGGGACTGGGGCGCCCCGAGGGGGCGGTGCCGCCGTCGCTGTCTCGGGTGCTGAAGGCGGCCCAGCCCGCCCCGCCGCTGGGCCAAGCAGCCCGGTAGGGCTCGCACTGCTCGGCACCCCCGCCGGCGCCCTGCCAGGGGCAGCCCCCTCCGTGTCCACCGCCGCCGAGGGGAGGGCTGCGGGCAGAGCGCGCTGGTCCCCCCGCCTGACGGCTGGCTGTGTGGCAGGGAGGCTGCCCGGTGGACAAGACGCACAGGAACCAGTGCCGGGCCTGCCGGCTGAAGAAGTGCTTGGAGGTCAACATGAACAAAGACGGTACCTGCTCCCCTCCCCCGGGGCCGGGGCGGACGGGAGGCAGGAGGGAGACGGGCTTTGCTGTGAACTGGGGAGCGGTGTGTCCCTGCGGGGTCTCCCCTTAACCCCCCGGGCCCCTAATAATTCCCTCCCTCCCCCTGCCATGCTGCAGCAGCCTCTCCTGTTTCTCCCCAGACACTCCCCGGGTGGGGGTATGGGACTGGCCCTAAAAACCTGCCAAGAGGGAGAGAAGCCCAGTGGAGCAGTGTGGGGTACCCGGTGTGTGACCCTGCAGTGACCCCCTCGCCTCTTCTTGGTACCCGCAGCGGTGCAGCATGAGCGGGGCCCCCGGACATCAACGATACGGAAGCAGGTGGCCCTCTACTTCCGCGGGCACAAGGAGGAGAGCAGCAGCGCTCCGCATTTCCCTGCTGCCGCCCTGCCAGCACCCGCCTTCTTCACCACTGTCTCCCAGTTGGAGCCACATGGCCTGGAGCTGGCTGCTGTTGCTGGCACACCGGAGAGGCAGGCTCTGGTGGGCCTGGCGCAGCCCACCCCAAAGGTCAGCCACTGCCCTGGTCCCTGGTGGGCCTGCAGGCCTTGCTGCTGGGGTGCCTGCAGCCCATCTGCTCCTTCCTGTCTCTGGGGTAGGCATGGCAAAATGTTGTGGGGACTCTTTTGTTATGTCCCTAAAAGCTCTGAAGATATGGAGTGCAAGGGCTAAGAGGCCCTCTGCAGAAGGAGTATGCAGAAGGACTGACTGATAGCCTGCTCCATACAAAACCTGTCTCTCCTACATCCTTACACCTTCATGGTTGCAGGAGTGCTACCCCTGCCTGAAGTGGCCCATTCATAAGTCAGTTTTAATCCTTGATTCATGAGGAATGCAGTCACTGAGTTTTCTTAGTAAAATGCCCATCTCCACGGTGGTATAGTCCAGAAAGTACTATCCATAGTGACCAAAGTCTGCAGCTTGTCCACACAGACATCATCATGTCTAAGCTGTCTCTGTGCTTTTTGGCTGTAACATTTCCTAAGTAGCCCAGTGGAAGCACTGCTGTGGCCTCAGCTGCATAGGTGATAAGGTGATGTTTATCATTAACCAATTTGCAGTGGTATTTTGTGTATTTACAGCACCTAGAAAACCATAGAAGAGACTGCTTAAATAGTTCTGCATTTTCAGAGTAGCTTGGCAGAATCCATCATGAACATGATCACAGTGTATAGTTTTATATTGTAATTTTGGAAAATACAGAATGAGAAATTATTTAGCAAGAAAACAGAGCACATGTCACTCCATTCCAACCCTACAAAACTTTCAGGTAGTTATGCTTAGCGCTACACTTCTGCTTACTGCCTGTTGCAGTGAGGGAGCTAGATGAAGGTTAAGGCTAAACAAGTGCTTACTGCTTTGCTGAGCAAAGGCAGGAGTGCTAAATCAGCTTTTGAAGCAAAGGTTACAAAGCACAAATTCTAATCGAATGTGTAGCCTTTTAATTCTAATAGGGGTGCTACTGTGTAACAGGGTAAAGGATGACATCACATTTTGGTAATTCTCCTCCCTCCCTCCCTGCCCCTCTTCCTCCACGATGTAATAATTTAATTCTCCCTTCAGCCTCCTCTGGAGAACTGTTTCTGTAGTACAGTTCATCCACACGGATGAGCAGCAGAGAGCATTTGGGGTGAGCCCGCTGAAAGCAATGCCCTCTGCTTGCAGAAGAAGAGAGTGCACACTCTGTATTGGGCATGAGCATGATGCGCTAAACGGCAGCTGTAGGGGAGAGGAAGATGAGGCTGCCTTGATGACACTATATGAAGTTCCTTTATTTTCTTTTTGACATTAGTACCCGCATGAAGTCAATGGTACCCCTATGTATCTCTACGAAGTGGCCACCGAATCTGTCTGCGAGTCAGCAGCCAGACTTCTGTTCATGAGCATCAAGTGGGCCAAGAGCGTCCCAGCCTTCTCCACCTTGTCCTTACAAGACCAGGTAAGACACCTGCGGTGGGAGAAGCATTGGCTTGGCCTGCCTGTTAAAGAAGGCTCAGAGCTCAGAGAGCTGAGCCTTCAGCCCTAGACCTTTAAATCCTTAATGGACATCAGAAGTTCTGAAGTTTAGGGCAGAGTTCTGGTCTGTCCCTGAAAACCAGGCAGTGATTTAGAAACAGTTTTCCTCCAACTTTCATTCCATGAAGCAAATGAAAATCAAGCCAGGAAAAAGAAAACCAACAAAAACCCAAACCAAGCCAAAAAACCAAACAATTAATACAAAGCATATATTATGGGAGGACAAGTTCTAGAGGAAAAGTCACTAGGCTATGACAGGCGGGGTGACTGAGGTGATTTCTGAGGACCAGTCTTTTCCTCTCTTCTCCTTTCCTCTCCTCTCCTCTCCCCTCCTCTCTTCGTGTTTACATAGCCAACATTTTTTCCTTATTCATGTTGGCTTCAGTGAACTTAAAATTACACCAATATGGTGGAAGCAGAATTTGGCCACCCCCCTGTATTTTTCACCATTAATTAAAATCTCCCCTAATTTGTCTTGTTTTCCTCTATGACAGTTTGCCTTTGCTTTGAGTAAATCTTATGTGAACCATATGAGCTGAAGCAATTTCTTAATGACTTGATTCTTGATGAGGACACAGTGTGCTTCGTATAATGCATTAATTTTTTAAAAAAGTAATCAGATGATTATAAACTGGAAGGGGGCAAATCTACACAAAGCTCCAATCATAAAAGACACCTAATACTTTGATATGATTGAGCTAATTTCCCTAAATGGTAACTAGAAACGTTGTGCCTTAGATGTTACACAGCAGCCATCAGATGAACTAGTTCCTTTCTGTAGATGCGTGTTGCAAGGATTGCAGTTGATATGCAAATACATATTTTAAACTGAAAGAAAAGAGCTTCTTAGGAAACCAGTAGTGTTTTCTACCTAAAGGTAAATCATGATGGTCCCAATGCAATATAAAGCTGAGGTACATTGAAGTGTCCTCTTTCTAGCACCAGCCCTGTGGTTGGAAATCCTTGCCCTGAAATTAGTCAAAGGGGGTTGCTGTTCAGCTCTGGCTGCAGCAAGAGCATGAGAGGAGCAGTGAGGTAGACTCCGAGAGGTTACACATGCCGGTAGCAGGGCAGCAGCCCCGGGGTGGCTCTCTTCTGCTGCCAGCACTCCTGTGGAGCACTGGGTCTATCATATCTAGCAACCAAAGAAACAGGCCCAAATATCAGGCACAAGCAGCACGTGTGCCACTTCAGCAGCAGCCTCAGTACACGGGAAGGAGCCAGGTCCTTCTTTAGACCAGTGACGTCCACAGGAGGCTCCTAAGGTGAAGGCTTTATTTGACGTAATACGGATATGTTTCCTGCATCATCTCTGTTAGTGTGCAGAGGAGGGGGCAGCAGGATCTGGGGACAAAGAAAGTCTTCATTTCACATGATCAAGCGTGCATACCCTGCGGATCCATCATACATACGAGGGTGCTCCCATTATCTTTAAATAACCTGCTGCCTCTTCCACTTTCATATGAGGGACTAATGTTAGTGAATTACATATTAAAATCCCATCCTTTCCTTAACATCACCTTGACTTGCTGTACCTCACTGCAAGCCAGCTTCCTCAAAACTCAGAGCTGCTCAGCTCCAAAGCTTTGACTGAGCCTCTTTCTGCATGATTCCCTTATCATATTTAGGAGAGCTGTAGAAGAAATAACTCTGATTTTAATAATCACCTTATTTATCATTAATCAGTTGATTTTTATAACCGTGCCATTGCATTATTGAATGTGACAATGGCCCAGCTGTAAATGTCTGCATTTCTCTTTTTGTATCCCTGACATCTGTCTGAGAAAAGTCTAAAACCCTTTCCTGGATTTTGCTTTTGTTTGTGCTCTTCCAAAAAGGCAAGTGCATTGTGACTCCAGGACTCTGTGAGAGTTTCATCTTGAAGGCAAGGAAAAAAGTAGAAACCAATTTGCTGACAAAACACAAGTCAGAGGATTGCTGTGTCACTACCCTCAGTAAAACAGAGGCTGTCCCTTCCTCAGCTCCACACAGCTAATCCCACTGTGGATTGGAAGCCACACAACAAAATGCCATGCTTTAAGTTTTGCTGGCCTGCACACCTGCCCAGCTTGTCCATAGGACAGGTTGGCCCAATGCAAGTCACCAACAAAAGGTCATACTTACAGGATAGGGTTGATTAAGAAGCAGAAACCAGTCCTTCAGAAAGCCTGGTATTTCTTGTTTCTTTGAAAAAGGAGGGCTGAGTATGACTTCAGCATGAATTATTTTAATTGGTGGTTTTACAGACTTATGCATAGGCATGAAGAAAGCTTCGGCTATTGGAATAGTCTCTTATTTCTAAAGTCTTCTGACTTTAAAGACTTAGTGGGAAAGAACATGCGAAATTGATATCTTCCAGGAACCACCATTCATTACCATTGTATCTGCATGGATGAATGACAAAAAAAGTTTTACAAAAGCAAATGAAAGGCTGTTGAATCATTTCCTATGTCATACAGAAACCTGCACATCCATCAGGCAGGATTATCTGGAGGAGGGGCTGGGTTTGCAGACTGCAGCAGTTGGGAGACTCAGAAGCAGATTCAGCTGCTCACAGAACAGAGCTGAGATTGGCACCGCACCCCAGGCACCCCCATACCACCCCCCATCTCATACAATGACCTGGGCAGCTTCCAGTACTGTAAAATCCTTCACTATTTCAAACAGTAATTGCATGCAGAGTCAGAAGTACTTTCCTGTCATAGTTTCCTTAGTCAGGTTATGTACAAGTTCTGCACAGCACATACCACAAAAAGCCTGCAGTGACAGAGAGCAGAGACTCTGAGAGCTCTTCCATTCTGATTGGAACAGGGTAGTTTAAAACTCGTAACACTGTTAAGAGTTGGCACATAGATAAAGGATTCACTTTTACTGCATGCATTCTGTATCTATTACTTTCACATATGATTCCAAGGAAATAATAATTTATTTTTACAACATATTTGTTTACTTTGTTCTTCCTTGCAGGCTCTTTATAGACTTAAACCACCCTCCTTCCTATTTTCCTAAAAAGCTAAGCTGCTGATACTTTGAGGACCATAGCAATATTAACTCTTGTCATTTGGGTTTTTTTTTTGCTGCATTAGTTTTGGGCAATTTGTTTTCACTGCATGGAGCCACCAGATGATACCTCCCGATTCCATTACAGTTCTTACGCTCCCAAATCTGTCCCACCCTACTGAGAGACATGAGGTCCCAGCAATGTATACACACCACAGCACGTCCTTTAGGCCATAAACTTCAGCTGACCCAGAAACCCTATACAACCCTCTTAAGAGTTGTCCTGGGCCAATAATCCACAGATGCTCTCAAGACTAAACATGGCTGTTCTGGCTTTGCCAGTCTGTATCACCAGTCTTGTCTCCTCTTCAGATGAACCATTGCTTCTTCACAGAAATCAAAGGCAATGCCTCCGAATGGAGAGAAACACATCCTCCACACAACCAGGCAATGTGCAAAAGTTGCAGAGAACTAGCAATGCTGTCAGCATAGGTGCTTGGATACTCAGTTCTCTAACAGGAAAAGCTCTTAGTGCCTGGAATTTCTGAGTGATTTTAGCAAAACGCAGGAAAGCAGGTGACATAAGAAACTGAATGTGTGTCCAGATGCTGTGCTTTAAAGAGCTAAAGACTTGCTTAGTAAGGAAGGGGTTAAAGATATGCATATGCTCTAAAGCAGTGCTCCCTACAGAGTGATGTAATTTCAGGATGTTGTCCAGGCTTTTCTTTACAAATCTTGTCTTCCTGAGGGAAGGGAGGGTAATCCCTAGAGGGTAATAGGAGAGCACTGTCCAGCTTGTCCTAGTACAGCTGTATGTGTGAGGAGGAGAGAGCCCACACTGTGCTGGGAAACACAGGTGAGTGCTCATGCTGTGAGCAAGGTCACTGTGGCAGGAGTTCTCACTCTCTCCTTCTCCCTTTTGGTCCACAACACAGTGCACGGTGAGCCAACCTTCAATGGTTTGCTACAATGCAGACTTATTTCTAGACACCTTCTCAGAAAGCTAAGAGAAAAGCTAACGAATGCTGTGGGATAAATACCATGTCAGGCATTTAAAGTAGCTTTTAAAATAACAGAAATTTACATATTTAAATTGTCTATAAATCTATAAATTATACACTATGTTATATTGTACATCTATTGTATGACAGCTGATGCTTTTGGAAGATGCTTGGAGAGAACTGTTTGTTCTAGGAATAGCACAATGGGCCATTCCAGTTGATGCTAACACTCTACTGGCTGTATCTGGTAAGAATTGCACGATTTAATGACTTTGTTACAAAAATTACCATAAAAATACATTACTGAAAAAAGAACAACATGTAAAGAATAACAAATTCCTACTGAACAATAGAGCATACCTGTCATTTATAAATCTATATTTAAATGCAAATAATGTTGTTTTGTTGTATTCATGACTGCTTGCATTGTCATTTAAATGCAAATTACTGTGTTTGTTATCATCCAAGAGAAGATTTTATATTAACTTTCATACAATATAGTCAGTTTACATGGAACCAGATAGACAAGTGTCACAATAGAGTGGATATTGATACAGAGGATTTTGTCAGAAATCAATATTAAAGAAAGCAAATGCCTTTAATATTATTTATTTCATCTGTTTCTGTTTTAGGCATGAACGGTGACAATACAGATTCTCAGAAGCTGAATAAAATTATTTCAGAAATACAGGCTTTACAGGAGGTTGTGGCTAGATTTAGACAACTTCGGCTAGATGCTACCGAATTTGCCTGTCTCAAATGCATTGTCACTTTTAAAGCTGGTAAGCAGAAAGAATCTGTTGCTCATTTGGTCTGACAACTATGAGGTTGCTACTTTGAAGCAACAATGATGCTTTATATCACCCAACAGTTTTCCAAGTGTTGAATTCCAACAGTCAGTGTTGTATTTGGAGCACTGGGGAACTAATGAGAATGTCTAATTTCCATTGATAGCACTAGCTGAACTGGTTTTGACCCACCTAAGAGTAAAGCTGAACTAGATTCATAGCTTTGGGTTGGAAGGGACCTTAAACCTCATCCAGCCTCCACCCCCTCCTATGTGCAGGAACACCTTCCATTAGACCAGGTTGCTCTAAGCCCTGCTCAGCCTGGCCTTGAACACTGCCAGGGATGGGGCAGCCACAACTTCTCTGGGCAACCTGTGCCAGCACCTCCCCACCCTCACAGTAAAGAACTTACATCTAATCTAAATCTACCCTCTTTCAGCTTAAAGCCATTACTCCTTGCCCTGTCACTACAACCCCTTGTAAAATGTCCCTCTCCAGTAACTAGTAACTGATCTGCTTTCCAGTGCCTACACACAGTGGTTCTGAACTAAGGAGTTTCCGAAATGCTGCTGCCATAGCAGCCCTTCAAGATGAAGCCCAGCTCACTCTGAACAGCTACATTCATACCAGGTGAGTGGTGTCTTCTCTCAATACTTATTGCAGGTGTAGGGGTAAAATCCTGCTTTCACTGTAGTGAAGGTGACATTTCCACTGACTGAAGTGGGGACTAGGCTGTTACAGCAAGTATACATTGGCTGTCAGCCTGCTGGTATTTCCTGATGAAATAGAACAATAGAAAAGGTTATGAAAGACTCTTAAGGTCATCAAGTCCAGTCATTAAGCTAACACTGCCAAGTCCACCACTAAACCATCTCCCCAAGCACCATATCCACACGTCTTTTAAATCCCTCCAGGGATGGTGACTCCACCCCTTCCCTGGGCAGCCTCTTTCAGTGCTTGACAATCCTTTTGGTGAAGAAATTTTTCCTAATATCCAATCTAACCCCCCCTGGTGCAACTTGAGGCCATTTCCTCTTGTCCTACCACTTGTTACTTGAGAGAACAGCCACCTCCTCACTACAACCTCCTTTCAGGTAGACAGAGATAAGGTACCTCCAAGCCCCATCTTCTCCAGACTAAACAACCCCAGTTCCCTCAGCTGTTCCTCAGAGGACTTCTCCTCTAGACCCTTCACCAGCTTCATTGCTCTTCTCTGAATGCACTCCAGTAGCTCATTATATTCAGACAAATTGAAAAGCACTAGAAGGAGAGATCTTCCCTTGGGAAGTGATACCTGCTGTGGAAAACTTTGCAGTTCAGAAGGCTACATTTTCCTTTACATTTTATTCAATTAAATACTGTTAATTGTGATGCTGAAAACCACATCTGATGGCAGTATGAGTATTTTTCACCAATGATCTCCAATCCCCATATAATTTCTTCCATTTTGCAGACACAGAAATCAGGACACAAAGGAGTTAAATGCCTCTTCTAAAACACTACCCTGAGTCTGTTCTCAGGTTGAAATGAAAAACCCAGAACTTGTGAATCCCATTTTGATGCTGTAGCAGAGTGATGAGAATCACTGTTTGGGAAGAAAATATTCACCCTTGTCTCATTCAGCTGTTCTGGTTGGTTCAGGACTTGTGGGGAGAAATGCAACAGGTTTTGCAAAGCCCATGTCTTAAGTCCCTTAGCTGCAGTGGAAGTCCATGATGCTAGCACAGTGGGAGATGGAGCAATGGAAAAGATACTTTTATACAATGTTTTTCCTTCTGCAATTTTGACCTGTTCTCATAATAGCTCTGTCTAGCAGAAGTCCACTCGGTATCAGAGATTAGATGGCGGCAGTCATTGAAGAACTTCTGTTTAGCCTATAGAGAAAGGCCTACCATGGGGACAAGAGCAAATATGCAAATACCATCCAGTCATGCCTAGTTGAGCAAAAAAATAGTAGAGCAAAAAGAATAACTGCTGTAGAGCAACCTCTTCCTGTTCTTATGAAAGGCCTTTCCCATGAAGACTGCTCCCTATGGTCTCTGAGTGAGACAGGGCCTGTTGGAGATAAAAGCCAAGGAAGAACAATTTTACATACCCATGGTTTCCATTCCAAGCATGACAACTTTTCCATTGCATTGCTGGAAATACTTAGCTACTGGGCTAAACAGTACTTGTTGTAAAAGACATTCTTTTACAGGAAAAAAAGTGCAGTCCACTGACAGGACTGTTACATTGACTCCAGATGGACAGGGCTTTCAGCTTGCATTTCATTCTCAGGCTTGAATTTACCCCTCTGTCAGTTTTAAAGCAGCATCAGCCCTTCGACGTCAGTGGAATTGCTCTCAACAGGACACAAGGAAGGCCAGACTGGAAAAGCAGAGTGTTTCTCCAAATGACCTTTTTTGGTCCTTCTTTTAGAGAGACCACTGTAAGCAGAGGTTTGAGAATCATTGGTGTGAAGTCAGTGAAAGCACAGCTGGAATACATATCCTACGTTGTGCTGGCTTCAAAAGCTGGGGGAAAGGATGGGAAATATCCTATTACACAAACACAGTATCTGAGGATAAAATACAGCTTCTTTAACAAGAAAATTTCTTTCAAAATGTATACAGCAACCAAAAGGGGGCAGAATGATTACCATGACAGTCCAGCTAAGTTTAAGTTGCACTTTAAATGACAGGGTATTTATTATAGGTCAAGCTCTTCCCTGAACTGCATCAAGAACATTGTTGTTGTATGAGGGACAAGTCAGAGCAGATCTTGCCTCTGTGTTGCTACCACTCTGAGGGAGTAAACAAAGGAGCTAATCAAAACTCCAAGACATTGGTCTATACTCTGCTAATCTCCATTAGGAGAGTTTTCCTCTGAATTAACCTTCTTGCTCACTTGAGTACAAACCACAGGGGTTTAGCACAGGTAGCACCCATTTGTACAATTTGATGAATATTGGTCTTTTCTATAAAGTAAAAGATTTTCTTTGAAAAATAGGCTTTAAAACGTCAATAATATTTTTTCCCTCTGTCTGTCTCCCAGGTATCCCACACAACCCTGTCGTTTTGGAAAACTTTTATTGCTTTTACCAGCTTTACGTTCCATTAGCCCATCTACAATAGAAGAAGTGTTTTTCAAAAAGACCATTGGGAATGTACCAATTACAAGACTGCTTTCAGATATGTACAAATCCAGTGACATATAAATCACCTTAAAATAAACCATCAGGATGGACAGTTTGAGAAGAACTTTTATCTATGGAGAATAAGCCTCAACTAACAAAATCTACGGGAAGCATAAGCCTGGAATGTTTAGCCTTTAAACCCATTGACACAAAATACCCCAGTAGATATGATTCTGCTGCTCTGAACAGAGTGATTTAGATCATGGAGAGAATGCTTTGTTCTACAGAAAAAGTGAAAGTGGTTGGAATTTGGCTGCTATTCCTGCTACTACAGGATGGAAGCAATTCAGATGCCAGTCATAGTTAACAAAGACTCCGCTATTCTCTCATTTAACTGGCAGATCTGAGACAAAATGTGAAAGAAGGTACTTTAGTTTGTTCAGTATTTGCAACCGGGTGACCAAACTTGGCTTCTGTTGTAACATGAGATGTGGTGGCCTTCAGAATTGTTTTAAAAGTAGCCTATGTTGAGAAAATGTTTTTAATGCGATAGGCAACATTTAAGACCAGGTTACCAAAACATTGCTTCTGCTTATAATACATCATGAAGTGGCCTTCAGAACTGATTAAAAAGTAGCTTATGACGGCAGCTCCATTCTTCCTGCAAAATGAACTGGTGATCTTTGCTGTGGATGTCACCACAATTTGTTCAGCTAACATCTCAAAAGACAGAAGAGCTTTATACACTTCCTCCCTGACCTTCCTCCCTTCTTCCACACACAGAGACACGCATTCACAAACACACCTGAAAAGATACAAGTCGAGAAAGGAAGACTAAAACAGCAAAACCAAATACAATGGAGATGACCGCTTCAGTGACCTGCTGGCTGTCCCGTTGGCACAGTGCTGAAACCAAAGGCAACGGTGGCCAAACTCTGTGTCAATGAGATGTGCAGAAAAATGACTATTAAGAAAAAATAATCAATGGAAGGAATTTTATTTCGAAGAAATGAAGTTGTTGACTGATACAATGCTAACAATTTCCAAAAGTCTCCAATGCCTTTTTAGAAAACTCCAGGTTCTAATTTTGAAGCCTTGTTCGCCTACACCCTCTCACACAGAGACATGTTATAAGCTGCTTATTTGATGTATAAAAAAAATGTAGGAAAAAACATTTAAAGATAGCTGCTGTACTTTTCAAAATTTGATTTGTTATTAGGAACTAGCACTGAGAAAAATCAGCACTTGGACTATCATAGAATGAGTAAAACTTTTCCTGTACAAAGTGGATTAACTGATTTGTGAAGTTAAAAAGTTGTACTCATTGTATTTACAAAGAATAAAAATATATTGAATTTAAATTACTTTCCACTGTTCATTTAACAACTGTCCTCCTGTTTCTGGATTCGTTTCCTCCCCTGTACCCTAATTGCCAGGGAACAGAAATATTCTCTACTAAAATGGATTGCCTTGGGTGCTGCAGAGGTTTTAAAAAGCAGGTTAGACAAACATTAAAGGAACCTGCATACAGCCATTTCCTGTAATTGAAATATACCTTCTGCAAGGTTTTCTTCTCAGGAGCTGACACAGAGCTTTTTCTAGGACACAGTACTAAGCAGATCAGAAGTCTAACCTAGTATAAGTAAGTCTTCTGGTTTGCGTTACTACAATTTTTAGTATAGGTGAATTGCACAGCTAACAAAGGGTGATGAGTACAAAAAGATTGCTTTGATTAAAAAGATTCTGAGGTTTTACTAAAGTGTTCATTTGTGTCATCACACCGAAGAGGTAAGCAGCTCCCAATGCACAGAACAAGTTGGCAATAGAATGGAAATATAACATATCCTTCATGTGACAATGAGCCACACAGAGTAAAATGACAGGTGGAAGTGTACAGCATACATCAGTGGCTCATTGGTTTTCAGTGTCAAGGAATACAGACCACAAGTGAAATCCTAGCTCCATTGACTCCAAATACAAAAATCCACGTTTCAGAGGTCAGTTTTCACCCCAGCTCCATTCCATTTGCAGTCTGCTAGGGCTCATGTCCTACCCTTTCCAAGACAGCCAGACCATTAAGTATACAAGACCGGTCGTTTGATGAGTCAGGTGAGATGAAGCACAGACTACAGGACTTGAAAACATTTTCTATACAAATTAGGATGGAGCACTTGTAAAAAGAACTGGACAGGGCAGAAAAATCAGTTGTCATTCTCCACTCCATGACAATTCAGTTTATGAGCTAAAGAAGTTGAACCAGTGCTGTGCAGAACCCATGACAGAACAGTCATCAGTCATTTCAGTAAGATTCATGCTGCCGTCCCAGAGCAGCAATAATGCCCTCTGCAGCATGCTGTAGCCCCAGTCCTTAGATCACCCAGGCCAGAGGATGCAACACTGTACTAGCTTTCTCCCAGTTGCAAAGCAGCCAGGGCAATGCCCATCTCACCCTCTTACCTGCAGGACCTACCCCTTGCTATACAGCAGACCCACAACCTGGGATCCCCTTGGTTGAAGCACAGCTAATCTCTGACCATGCCTTCCTCTCAGTGCTGCAGATTGCACAGAAGCTGAACCGGTTACAATACACTAGAATTAAGGTCTTTGGTTCATCTTGAAGGACTGAAGGCCAGGTAAAATCCTGGGGTCCAGTGCAGACACTCAGTGTCAACCACCGAGGTTGACAGAAGCCCTCACTTTAGAAATAGCAATGTTCTGCCATCAAGCATGCAGCTTTTCCCTCTTCAGCTTTTTGTGTGTTGCACAGCAAATGATAAAGATTGTGCCATCATCTTTCAGGGAGAAGATGGGGCATTTACTTTGGTTTCTGAATGAAGCTTCTCTCAGAGAAGAAGATTTGAGAAAAGAAAATACCTTACTACGTATCTAAACCTAAATAATAAAACTTGATAGGCATTTAGAACTTCTTTCCCCATTTCCAAGAGTACCTCAATTTTACATGCGATTCAATAAGCACATAGAATTTTAGCATTGATTTTACATTACCAAAAATCTGTTGGAAAGCAAGTCAGCTTCGGGCTGCAAGTGGGCTCTATCAGTTTTGGTCCCTGATTTCATGAATAGAACTGCTGGAGAGATTCAAAGTCCTTGTTTAGTGTCAGGGAGAAAAGGCAATTAATTTGAGCATCCAACTATTCAGTGTAGCTAGGTACTAGCACTACATATAATCCAGTCAGCCTCCACTGTTGTGTCAGTGCAATCTTTTACACCCAGATTGCCATAAAGGAGGTTAATGGTCTTAGTGACAGGAAACTAGTAACTTTGCCAGCAAGTCTGTAAATGTTCTTGACAGTGATGAGTATTATAAGGAAAAAGAAGTAGAGCCACATCTAAGCCAACAGGTACAGTTACCAAATAGCACAAAATACTGGATCAGATTGCTACTAGCATGCTCTTGAATCTGATTTCATAAGCATCTGGACAGGTTCATGCCCTTGTCACATATGGAGGCACTAAGGCACATCTCCAGCCATAAAAGCATCTAGTGAGAAAAAAAAAAAGACTTCAGCAGTACTGCTTGTGAGCTGCAGTTCAGGCACCAACCACTTGCATTTTACTGGTGGTTATTCAAGCACAAATCTGCAGCTTCCCCTTCCTTTAATGCTCAGGGAAGTGGTCTATGAGCACATCTTATAGCATAATTGCATGACTTCATGTCCCTAACTGTATTTGTAGAGAGCTACTTTAATCTAGGAATGAAGCTATAATGTACCATAGGTTATGTCAACATTCATTTCTCTGTAGGATGGTGTAATTTCCACTTGCTAGTTGAAGCTAGATCAATGTCTCTCATACCTGGTAGGAAAGGTACTCTTTCCCAAGTTTACTGAAGCTACAAATCTGCTGTCTGCCTATCATAAGCAGGGTTGCCGCTGTGGCTCCACAACACAGGAACAGCCTTCAATATCTTTATGTTCTTTAACACTTGAGCAGGAAGCACAAACATCTAAGGGTATTTAGTGCTGTCTGTTAGTAACACAAGAGTGCACTGCAGAAGAGCATCACAGCAAGGCTGAAACACCAGTTCACTGATAGTCAAGTCCATGCTTCTCTGAAAACATGAGATACCCCACACTCAAGGTCAAAAGTGATAACACATTTGAAGTGCATTTTCACTTTTATTTCAAAACTTTAGACAAGTTACTTTAGTATATAAATTTGATTTTTCCTCTTACAGAATATAAAGATAATTCCCTCATTACTTCAGTATAAAGTGTTTTATAAGCTTGAAGACATTTGCATAAGTGTTTCTCATACAGGGTATCAGAAATAAAGCAGTCTTTCTACACAGGTTCAGACAGATGACTACCTCAGAAACAGCATAGCAATTTAGTCAAATACAAGTGAACACGTGACACTACAACTGTGAGTTCAAGTAAGGCCAAGTCAGTAAACATTGTAAGTCATTGCAAATAAGAGTGGAAAGGTTTGTGAGACATTGCAAGTGGTGGATGGTCTCATAGTATAATACTTTTAAATTGAGAATTCAGAGGGATTTAGTTAGAAGACAAGTGTGTTCTTTAATGCTATAAAGCATAGGCAAAGATCAAGCAGTGTACTGATGTTAGTGGAGACTTCGTGCCTGTTTATCCTCAGCATGCTAACACAAACTACAACCTCTTAAAACCAAGCATAAGAACCACTAATATTTGAGAAGACAGTTTCAGAACTCAAGTATGTCTTATTTTGGATGGTGTGTAGTTTTTGTCTATTACTTCATCTTGTAAGAACATGTGAAGACAGCGCTCGTTCTGTGCCAGTGGGTGACCTGCAACCCTGGAGAGGAAAACACAAGCATTAGTGCTAACAAATCAAGCCTACTTGCAGCTAGCAAGGTTTTATACCAGTAATATATGGCTCTGCACTTAGGCACAGATCTTACTCCCAGGTCACCGCTGGTGACTGGAATAATGTCTAACCGTAAGACTTGTCATTTTCTCCTAGATGAAATTAGTTCACAGGAACCCAGAGCTACCTCTTGATCACTTAGAAGCATGTTACTTCATCATCTGTCACCTGCAAATGAGAGGACTATCATCTTAGCATTAAGAAGCATAAAGTTAAGCAAGCCAAGCAGATTTTTACAGGTCTTGATGCCTTTGACACAGGACACCCTTCTAAAGGCTGCTTAACTCCTCAGTCTCAGCCTAATTCAATAGCAGTTAGCCCAGGCAGAGTTAAAGACTTACTCCACCAGGGGGTGTGAAGGTCTTCCGAAGGCTCCCACACTGCTCAGAGCAGTGTTTTACCACGGTCACAGGTCATGCCTGGATGTGCAAGCAGCACAGAGGCACGGCCAGAGGGTACTGGCCACTCTGTTTATTGCAGGTATCTTTAGATATGAGACATAAGAGATACAGAGCTTGTCTGTGCTAGAAGAGACCAGAATCTCTACTGCAGATTTAGGTTTGTTCCACATAAAGACTCAGCCACCATCCTTTTAGCAGTAAAGGAGCTGAAACTGAATTAGAAGACACTCCAAAGCTCAGAAGAAACCCACAAGGTATATATTTAAACCCTTAAAATGCAATGAAGCCTTCTGTGTAGGTAAAAATCCAAGAGAACCAGAATCCCTGGAAGTTGATCACTTATGAAAACCTAAACCAGCTTGGTGTCAAAAAAGTTACATCCAATTTGGTCAAACAAGACAGGCTTCTTCCTTGAAGACAGAAAGCCTCCCATCCTTCCTAGGGCAGCTGATGTCAGCCTCATGGCCCCCATATCTGTCAGAACATTTCTACTCTAAATGGAAGTTATATCTAGTTGAACACACGTAATACATTGTCAATTCCAGTGGCTCAGCATCAGTACTTTCAAGCACTTCGGTGCATCTTCTCCAGATGTATCTATATCAGTGCTTATTTCACCACTGGACAGATTCACTTGTCACTGCTCACTTGCCATTGTGTCCTTCGAGGAAGCTGAGCTGTCCTATTCAGCACTAAGATTATTTCAAGTGCAGTCATAAAGCCTATCAATCTTGCCAGGTTCTAATAAATCAGCAACGATCTCAAGCACTAGTTCACAAGGAAGACAGTCTGGAGTAACCAGTTTGAGTTTCGTACCCCCATCAGACTGCAGCTGCTTGAACTTTAAGGAAAAATTACACAGGAGAAGATGACAAGGCAGCAGCATATTCATTCTGTTCAGGAAGTCTTGCAAATTGGCGGCTGAATGGCAAGACTAGACCTGATCCATCAGATTTAGCTCTTGGCTTCGCATGAGTATCTTGCTCTGCACTGGCTTTTCCTCAGTATTTTTCACTAAGGTGACACTCACTTAACAGCTGCTACTTCAAAAACATTTATGTATCCCAAGGTCAGATTCAGGCAGAAAAGAGCAAGCTGGCCCAAAAGAGCTGACTCAAGCTGCACTGCTGTGATAGTAGTCCCTCTAGATTCTATATCTAGAGGGACAAAGCTTCTCTCACCACCCCTCTTCCTGAATATCAAGAACTGGCACCAGTGCCAGGTCCTTTTTGGATACAGTGATAACAGTTATCCGAGAGACTGTAGTTGTAGAAGCAAAGACCATCTTTGAGATTGCAGTAATATGCATGTATTATTCAAATTACATTCAAGTCTAAGTTCGCTAGTGCTCAGAGTACTTCATAGAAGCCAAGCCTTAAAGCTTCTACATGGCTCAGAAATTTAGTGGTATTTGCTTGATGCCATTAGAATAAGTTGATGAGGTTGAATAACTGGGAATTGTGCCTGAAGAGCCTTGTTCCAGCTGTACTTAAGTCTGCCACTACATCAATATCTACATTAACAGTCTGGTTTTGTTTCAAAGGAAGAAAAATTGACCAAGAAGTCTTATACGTCCACAAGACCAATGCATCACTTGCTGTAGGACTGAATAAGTGATACTAGTAAACTGGCCACTCCATTTCTGTCAGCTATACTGAGTTTTTCAGAGATTCCATTCAAGGTGACTGCTTCACTATCAACTGCTTCAGAACACGAACAGCCCTCTTCCCCCACACATTACTCAACTTAGCATAGAAAGTTTTCAGTAAAACTTTCTGCATTTAATGTAGAATCGCAAGCCTGCATGGATAAAAGCTGCATTTTACAGTCATGACTGCTTTGATTGTACAGCCTTAAAAAACAGATCCCAAAACACATTCCATCTGCCTTCATGTAGTGTGAATGGAAAACTAGATGCCTTGGAAATTCATGCCATTTGTCTTTGAACAAAGAGCAGTCTGAAGCATTTTACCTGCTCAGAACCATTAACAATACCACTAAACTGAGCTAACAAGCAACTATGTGAAAAAAAATTTCAGAGACTTCACATGGTCACCATCATTTGCAACTCCAAGCCACATGCCTGAACTGACTAACAACAACTGACAAGCAGATTCTTCTGAATTATGGCTCAACTCACAGACATCCTCTGCTCCTGTTAAACACCATTACTATTGAGCAATGTTAGAATGCCAGTGGAACTGACAAGCTTGAACTTTTAAAAGGGAGCAGTCCCAAATCCAGTTGATCTGAAGAGCATTTGCTCTGGAGACTAGAAGAGCTGGTTAACTGACAGTATTCCTCCTTACACACTGTTTGGATCCACACTGTTAAAGAGATTAAGGTAGCTCTTCAGGTCAATATACAGATGGCAGTTAGATGATAAACAACTGCAGAGAGCCCTGGGTCACAAACTGAAATGTTCTCTTTCAAGGCATGTGAAGCTAATAAAACTACAGAAGCAAGTCTAAATCAAAATCCAATGCTGGCAGGCTAAGCCTGACATATACTCATTTGCTCATTTTTCACCTAATTACATTTGATTACAACAGATGAGAATGACTTGATTCTTACTGATAGCAGTGGAGTAGATGCACTGAATGTCTTAGTTCTTTCTCCTACTATAATAACCTGGATCATCTTCATGTTGCTCAAAGAGAAGAGGGTCAATTTGCCTCTCAGTAAGGATGATCGCTTCTCCTCTGTATTTCCCAGACTCTTTGCAACATTCAGACTTGCGTCACTCATCCTTTATCCTATCAGTGTTGTATCATTACACTCTGAAGTACAAATTTGGTGTGATCATTATCTTTCTTCCCGTTCTTAATATTCAGACCTCATTTCTTTTCTATAGAGCAGGTTTTTGTTCCTTTTGCCTCTGAGTGATGACAGCTCAGCTCATAGTTACTACCTCTTCTCCTCTCCCTCAAAATACTTAGGCATCTTCAGATATAATGGAAGTCCTTCTGGACACTAGACTTGGAAGTTTCCTTTGCTATACTGATATATCTCTTACTACTTTTCAACTCCATTTCAAAATGTTTCCATTTTATTCTTTTACCCATATCAAAATTGCCTCTTCTATTTCCTTAAAATTAAAAAAATATAAAGTCCTCCAAGTTCCCATAATCTAGCCTAACAACATATTTTTTAATGCTTTAAGCTATTAAGAGAAATGTTGCCCTTATTCCTGCATGCTATCTATTTATTAAGCAGTGGCCTGGCCATCTGTAGGCAGCTGAGAGTGCAGAACATCTGAGTTCCATCTACTAATGTACAGTTTTCATTACCTTTTTTTAAACCAAACCTTTGTCCTTGAGAAGGATGAGGCTGCCTTCTTCAAAGGTACAATCCAAGAAACTTGTATTGAATGTGAAATGCAGCTTGGAAGAACAGAAATTGAGTGCTGCTGTAACCATCACAGTACTCATTATTTTCCTTACTCTGTTTCATTCTTTTCCTTACTCTGTTTCATAAGCATCAAAAATTGGACCTGCAGCTATATCTCAAGGAAATCAGGGGCTCAGAACTGGTTAAACAAGGTGTTTAGAGCAGTTATATACCTGTATGTGTAGAAAGCAGCAACTTGCTATGGTTATGTCATGAACTGATAAATCCTGCCTGCAGGGACAAAGGGGACGTTGATCCTGTGTTTACTTTTCATAGAATCTTAGAATCATAGAATAGTTAGGGTTGGAAAGGACCTTAAGATCATTTAGTTCCAACCCCCCTGCCATAGGCAGGGACACCTCGCACTAAAGTATGTCACC
>JANHGB010050995.1:4375-38205 GCA_026283785.1 Coracopsis vasa | reverse complement strand
TCTATTTCTAATACTCGTAAAATCTCAGTGTGAATCCCTAGATCATAAAAGTTAATAAGCTTGATCAGGAGTCCTGCCCTGGCTCTGGAAATTGATGTGTTTTCAAGACACAACACAATGGTGTGTACGGATCCTTATTACCATCTGAGTGCAGCCACATGAACACAGCATCCCAAGTGAGCTATATTTCCCTTTGTAGGACATCCCTACATGAAGCTGCACCATGTCTATCAAGGCATAACTTAAAAGTCCTCTATTTTTATGCAGAACACTTAAGATGTGGGCAGGGAGCTCCCCTGCAGTGCCTTATAAATATGCTTCAACACTTACATGAGAGGATTCACTTCAGGAAGGAGAGTTTGGCACTCTGGAATATCAAAACCTTGGACACATGAAGTTGCTTCATACCTGACCTAAGCACCAGAGCTATTCAGGCCTCAGCTGCTCTGATAGACCCTGTAACACAACGAGGCAATGTTCAGATGCATCATTAGATATGAAACAAAGGTGCTTCTTTTCTGTACAGCGAATCAACTGTTGGAAGGCAGAGAACCACAGATCATTAACTGACTGGTAATGAATGCTCATATTTTCCCAGGTTTACTTCTGAAATGAGACAAAAACCATCCCAAAAAAGGGTTTCCCCTAGGTCAGGCCTGGTACATGAACTGGGAATCCCCAGGCCAAGCAGGTCAAGTTTAACAGCCCGATTTTGTTTGTATCCCCAGGAGGAGAATGCTGACCCATGACAATACAAGGGAAAAAGAACTGAAGACAGTCATAATACTTTATCCATCTGCATCTATCATACAGAGAGGCATTGCCTAAGCCTGACATGAGTGAGGCACAGACAGCTTCCATCCGGAGGCAGTAAAGGCAGTGCTAAAGTTAAAGGATCCAGCTGTGTTTGTACAACTGCCATTATTTCCTAACCTCCTCTACTGCAGCTCAGTGCAGCAGAAGAGCCTGCTGGCAGGGAGAGAACAGCAAGAATCACCTTCTTGCATCCCAGCTGCCTGAGATGAGGCAGGAAACATGAAGATGCTAGATCATCACCGGCTGAAGTGCAGATCTTGCTGCAGCATTAGGACACAAGGATGATGTTACTTCATGGGTCTATGACTCCACCTGATGACAGACAGGGCAGTGTGGAAGGTACAGAAGAAAAATCATTGACAGGAGGAAATTTTCCACCTTCCTGTGCCTGGGAAGTTGGAATTCCAGAGCAATTCAAGCCCTTCCCTTTAGGAAGGTCACAGCAGGTGCTCACCCTCAAGGTTAGCAGTGGACACAGCCCAGCTTTGTGATGGTTACAAGAATAAAGCCCTCAGGAGGCCTGGTGGAAGCTGCACAGCCTCTGCACTGGGCTGCACGACTCCAGTAATTCACATACACTAAATGCTCTGTGCTCTTCTATGATGGGAGGAGCAACAGAATCACACCAGCACAAATCACTGTGGCAGTGACCTGGCAGAAAAGCATGCTCTGAAATGAGAGTGCAACCCTCAAGCCTTGAAAAACGTGTACACCTCTGCAGGCAGGCTCATCACTGCACTACTTACAGTGAGTAAGGCTTTTGTAACGCTACCCTTCAGCATGTGTTCTCCTGTGCAGAACATCCTACTGCTTGGCCAAGGAGGGAGAAGTTCTCTCTTAACATCCACAATTGAAAAACAAGCCCACAAAACAAACAGGCAGGAAGCTTTCCAGGCTACACAACCTAAAATAGCATTCCTACTAGGGATATTTTCACACACAAACTGAACTCGGTGAGTCAGTGCTCCTCAGAGGAAGATTAAAAGGATGGGATGTGGGTGTTTCTTCATGTGTCTCACTGGCTACAATAAGAGATATTGACAAACTGTGGGAGTTCAGAGGAGGAGCAAAAATGGTGAGGGGCCAGAAGGCACTGATCTAAAATGAGAAATAAGAGTTGAAAACGTCATTTAGTCAGTAACTCCTGTAACAGATGAGGATACTGGGTATGTGCTTGAGTTTTATATTAAAATACAAGAAAGAACAAGAATTAATCTTGTTTATGGGAGATAACTCCGAAAGGGTAAGAAGCTTTATACTCTATGATATTTAATAACCATCTGCTGTCTGCCTACTGCCCAGCTACTTCAGAACTCTACTCACTGCTGTAACCAAACAGCTATTCAAATAAGAAGACATTCCATACAACGAGTTGGTGATGCCCAGGAAAGCCTCCCAGGGGCAGCAGCAGCAGCTCCTGTGCATGGAATATAGAGAAAACAATCACTGTTATGACTGATTCATTCAAGAATCACCTCCGGATCTGCCTGCACCGTGTTGGGATCCTGCAGCACCAGGTTCTGCACAGCCAACAGCCCCAAAGCCACCCGGCTCCCAGACACTCAATGAGCAGATACTCAGCAAGGGCTGGGGATGAACAGGCTATGTTTTGGGGTTTAACCTGTGCCTAATGTGATGAAATATACCTTATCTTGACAAAGGGTTTTTAAATATGCCAATCTATATGGAACAGACACCCAGAACTCCTGCCCTGAAACTGCAGCTAGGCACCAAGCAAAATCCATCTGCTTCACAATCGTGGTTGTGTAACACAGGAACACAATTTACTAGGTAAATTCCTACCACTCTCAACCTCACAACAGCACTAACGCTGTGCGCTTCCCTAACCAAACCCCAGCAGAGGGGAGAACACACATATGAACCCTCACGGTCAAAATACCCCCCAGCAGAGCAAGGTGAGCTCCAAACCTGCCCATTGCTCGCACCTCCCACGCAGCACATCGATTAATGGACCCAAACCACGGCGACACCCCTACAACCATCACAGCCCCGCGTCTCTGTGGCACCGAGGCCGCAGAACACCAGAGCGGGCGATCGGTGGCCGCGACCCCGGCAGGAGGCGAGGCCTCAGCCGCTTCCCCCCGCGCTGGCGGAGGTCTCTGCCCCGGAGGACCGGCCCCTGGGTGCTCTGACCACCCTCGGCCTCCCCTGCACGGACACGGCCTGCGAGGGGGCTCTCGGCTCGCTGAGGCGATGGGAAAGGGCCCGGGGCTGAGGGGGGCGCGGGGCTGAGGGGGGCAGCGGGGCTTGAGGGGGCATGGGCCTGAGGGGCTGGGGCTGAGGGATCCGCCGCCGTCGGGGGGCTCCGCGCTGTCAGCGTTCCCAACACACAGCTTGCGGTGACACTACGGCTGCGTTCGAACCCCCTAGGTCCAATAAATGTTGTTTCTGAGGAAATAAAAGCGTTGTTCATGTTATAGCCTCTCATCCCCTTGGTTTATCTCAAGTCAGCTGTTCAAGTACCTCTGCTTGAACGTCCTCGTTCTGTTTTCAGGTGATCTGTTACACATGATAACCTGTAAAGATGTTGAAGTTTAAATGCGGTGTCCGAAATCTGGCAGAGGCCGGACCGACGGAGCCTATCACCAGCCGAATTTCTCGGCTTAATCTGCTCTTCCAGGTAAAGAGCGCCTGGCCTGGGATTAGCTGGGAATAGTGTCTGTGTCCAGTGTATCAAAACACAGTTTTGCTTGTATTTATCATGGAAACTGCACAATTTTCTCTCTCTCCTCCGCTCTCCCCATCTGCCACTTCAGCTTCTTACCATTTGATAACAGTTTGGTGACAGTGCATGGTTCTTTGGAAGAAGGGGTAAAAGAAAGGGATAACTAATTACAGTTCAAAGTGGGCATCTACTTTGCACAAAGTTTGATGGACAGTTTATATACATAGAATCACAGAATGGTTTGGGTTGGAAAAGACCTTACGATCATCTAGTTCCAACCTTCCTGCCATGGGCAGGGACACCTCACGCTAAACCACGTCACCCAAGGCTCTGTCCAACCCGGCCTCGAACACCGCCAGGGATCTGTGATATTATAGCCTGAAGTGGATTTCCCCACATGATGGTGGGATGTTGCATTCTGTATCCTGTAATCTGCAGTTTTTCATGAGTGATGTGTCTGAGGGTTTTGCCCTGAAATGGATTTACCTAACCAGCTGCTGTTTGATCACTGGAGATTCAGCGGCTTTTCATTCTAGAGCTAATATTGATACTGACTGCTTAAACTATTTATGCCATGAGAAAAACCCACATGGTGCAATGTCAAGGAAAAAGCCAGGCGGATCAGAGCCATCAGTAGGGTGTAGATAGTTTCTAGAAAGCTGTGATTTGAACTTTAATAATCTTTAAAGGATTGGTTTGCATACAGGTGAAATACCTATAGCAGCTATTACAGACAGATATAGTGAGTTGATATATTTACCTCACACTTCTGCATTGTTTGTCTGATTTCTGAAGTAGTGATTTTTAAATGAATAATATATAATCAGTTCTATACATATGTTATTGATTTAAGGCTTTTCATTGTTGTCTGAGACTCCATCTGCTGTTGCTTCCTTTTTTTTTCCAGGGGAAGCCAGTCTTTGCAACTCAACAGCAGATGTCTCCTCTCTCCCGGGAAGGCATCCTTGATTCCTTATTTGTCCTTTTTGAAGAATGCAGAAACCCTGCTTTAATGAAAATTAAACACATTGGCAACTTTGTCAAGAAGTGTAAGTTTGTTTAGACTAATCTTCAGGTGACATTTTAAAAGGTAGTTCTTAATGTTTAAATCATGCTTTAGTTGCTTTGAGTCGTTAATAATTGTAACCCGGGTCTTGGAGCATCTGACTTTTTGTGGTCAGACTCAATATGTGAAGGGGATCTTGGCAATCTCAGTGAAGCTTTGATCAGGTCAAAAAAGGTCAAATGCAAGTGGCTTTTAAAGTGTGGTTACTCGAATATGTGTCCTTCTTAGTCTGTGCTATATACTGGGGTTGATGGGGTACTTTCTTTGAAAGTGTCTATTACATACAGCAGAGCTCCAAGTACACACAATAGGAGGATGTCAGGAGTTGAGAGCAAGACAGTGACTACAGGTATAAGGAAAAAAAATTCTAGAAAGGAACTTGGTAATTATTGGCTCTTTCAGCTTGTCGTAGCCTTTGAATTCCATGTGTTATCCGAATTTTCCATGTGTAACTTGTAAATAGTGATTCTGTAAATCTGAAGCAGTATTGTAAATAGTGCTTCAGAGATACAATTCCGATGGAGTAAATATTCTACTGATAATGTGATCAGATTCTTTCTGGGGAAAAGAGAAAAATTCCTCAATTTTTCCATTAAGATGTACTGGAAAGCTATTTGGTTTCAAGTAACTTCTCATGCCCTTTATGATAGTTCCATCCAACAGTTTCTAGATATTATTAGCAGAGAATAATTTTCTGCTAGTCTGAAGAATTTTTAGAGCAATCTCCTGTGAGCAGTTGGTTATCACAGTGCTGTTTGAAACTAGTCCATGGAAAACTTGAACTGAGTAGCTGAAAGAAATGTCTCCGGTTATTTGTTAGAAAATAGACTAGTGCCTCCCACAGGCAGAGGAGGAAACCCTGCCACTTGACTCAGAGAACTCTGCTGGGTAAAGCCCTCCTATTTAGAGATTAGACTTTGTATTGGTAAAGGAGGGTTGCAAAGAAATTAGAAACAAAAGAGGCTATCAGCCTATAATGTTATGAATGGGGCAGAATTATGGTTGCTATGGGAACTCTCTTAACATTTCCTGGTTCTTTTGTATGAGCCATATTTCAGTCTTAACTATGCATTAATGCAGTCTTTTTCTAGTTCTTATACATACTGTTGTGTTTTTTTTGGTTTTTTTTCTAAGATGCACATTTTGAAATGATTTCACATTTCTTGAGAGTCTGGAACTAAAAGTTGTTGGTTTTGTTTTTATGGGCTTTTTTAATTCCCCATTTTTGATGGTGTGTTTGTTACGAAATGCCAGTTGGCCAATGTAAAAATAAGTGTTTTATTTTTCTAGATGCAGAGACAATAGCTGAATTGAGGGAACTGCAACCTGGTGTGAAGGATTTTGAAGTGAAGAGTGTGGTTGGCTGTGGTCACTTTGCAGATGTAAAAGTAGTAAGAGAGAAAGCTACTGGTGATGTGTATGCTATGAAGGTGATGAGCAAGGAGTCCTTGCTGGCGCAGGAGCACGTATGTATATTTTTCTGTTATGAGAGTAGAACAATAAAGTACACTTTGAACAGTCCGTTTTTGTCACTAGTATTAGAATTAAGTTAAAAGTGTGTCTTGGGATGGATCATCCTACGTTTCATTGAAGTAATATAATTCTGTGTAGTTTTGCTGTATTAAAAAGCCATTGCCATAGACTTGAATCTATTGGGTGAGGTGCCATCCAACCCCAAAAATGGCCCTTGTCTTAAAGAACTTACTATCGAATTGTAAGATAAGAAAAAACAGACAGAGAAAATACTGGATTGGTATCGATCAGCTTGTTGATGGCTTGAATTTTCAGGCAATGTGTTCATTAAGTTTTTTGTTTTAAGGACCGACATAGAATGTCAGGAGTGGGTGTGAAGGCAAACTGTGGTGACTGGATTTTTGTGGAGAGCCTCTCACTAGCTTGAGAAATGTGTTACTTGAGAACTTAAAAAAGGGATAATGGAGGTTGTGATCATAGTTTGGTGAGAAATAGAAGTTAATCTTTCACTGACATGAGCTGACAAGTAGGACAGAGATACTCCATGAAAGACCTTGTGAATTTATACAGCAGTATCTGCATCAGTTGTTCCCAATACATGATGCAGTTAGGTTGCTCCTGAGATTCCATAGCCTTGTTTGTGGCCTTCAGAAATTAAGATAAACTAAAATCGCTTTTGCTATGGCATAGGCTGACAGGAAGCAAAGTATGATACTACCCTCAATATGAGACTTGCTCAGTCTTGTTGAGTGTGGGTGAGTGAAATAGGGAATGTTGATCTAAATGAATGTGCAGTATCTCTGGTAATAAAATTAATTTCTTGTTCTGGCTGTGCATCTGAATAATTAAATAGCTGCTAGAGGATGATTTCAAGGAAGCCTTGTATTTTAATACTTTACAATGAATTTATTGCTGAGTTGGCTGTAAAATGCTACCCCATAATTGCTCTAGTTTATTCTTGTCTCATTGTTTTGAGATCAGTTTTTTTTTTTATTAGGGCCAGGCCAGATGAGGTCAACCAGTTGCATCCCAGACTGGTAGATGCTTCACCAGTTTGAAAGGGAAGCTGGCTTTTGTTGCAGGACTATTCAGTTGAAAGCAAGCTAGACAACAGAAGTTGGAAGGAGAGCAGAAAACACAAAACACAGGAGTAAAATTACCTTTTAAAGGTGCATGTCGCAAGGGAAAAGCATTTAATAATTTCAGTGCAACTTTTTTTATGTGTGCCTTTGGCACAGACTCAGATCTTTCTAAAATGAGGGGATTCTAATGTATTCTAACTCTTTTTCATCATGTTCTAACTGTTCTAACTTCCTTTTCTTGTAGATGTCTTTTTTTGAAGAACGCAATATATTATCTCAGAGCACCAGCCCATGGATTCCACAGTTACAATATGCATTTCAAGACAAGAAGAATCTCTACTTGGTAATGCTTAGTCTTTGTTTCTTTTCTCCTCTGATAAAGACCTTTACTATTCTGTAAGTTTTCCTGCATTACATGCCACTGTTTGATATGTGTCCAATGTAATATGGAGAATTTGAACAGGATCTTTTTTATATATGGACTGTATCTGTTCCTTTAAAATTTTATGTAGGTTATGGAGTATCAGCCTGGAGGGGACTTGCTGTCACTCTTAAACCGATATGAGGACCAACTAGATGAGAGTATGGTGCAGTTTTATCTTGCAGAGTTGGTTTTAGCCATTCACAGTGTCCATCAAATGGGTTATGTACACCGGTAGGTAAAGATTGCTTTTCATTGCGCATAATATATGATCAGTATCATTCCACAAAACAGTGTTATGGAATGATGCATTCTTAGTTGGGTTTTTTTTAATATGTATATTCTATCCTCTTTCAGGTCAGTGTTTCATATGTTCTATCAGAAGAGAAAATTAGAAAATTAATCAGACTCCAACTATAATTGTAGCTAAAGGCATTAACTTTGATGTAAAGTTCAAACTAACATCAAGAAAGGATTGTTACATATATTTTTGGGAGGCTTAGGAGAAAGAAGTCTTAATGTTGCACTATAAAAAATTAAAATCTTTTCCAGAGATTGTTGCACCAATACTTTAGCAGCAAATATTTTTGGGAAATTAGTGTCACTGTTAAAATTTCTGGTGTGTGATTGGTGAACAGGGCAGTAAAGGATCTTGGAGTAGTTAAATGTCACAGAGTTTTCTAAAGACCATGTCAAGGCTTGCAGGCTGTTACTGTATGTATTTTTACATCTTACTGATGTTTAATAAATTTATTCCATTCTGAAGCTTTGGAAATGTTGTGAAGTATTTATGTTATGAAGTATTTATGCTGCACTTATTGCATAGGCTGTGACCTTCTAATGCAATGTAGCTGGCTGGATATGAAAGATGTGTAGAATAAGTTGTGAGGAAATTTGGGATGAAAGCTACATAATATTTCACTGTAACTCAGTTACAATGTAATCGGGGTGCAAAACCACCTTCTCTTTCCATTGTCTGTCAATAATTATTAACTTTCTGTGGCATAAGTAGGAACTTTACTACTTTCATATTTGCTTGGAAACAGAACAACAGTTGGAAATACGACTCCCACTTGTTAAGGTTTTATGCAACTGAGCACATGGCTGAGTGCAGCTGAATAGGGCTATCCTGTTATCTAGATGTGACAGCTGGGAATGGTATGGAAAGGTACTGATTGCTTTCTTCTTGCTTACAGAGATATCAAACCAGAGAATGTTCTTATTGACCGAACAGGACACATTAAACTGGTGGACTTTGGGTCAGCTGCCAAAATGACAGCAAACAAAATGGTAATAATGTTATTGGAAGCTTTGCCTATGGGTTGGTTAGTCCAATCAAAAAAGGAAAACTAACATTTTATCTGTTCCTTGATTACACCAGGTTCTTCTGCCTTTCTTGTCCAATATGGAATCTATTCATAATGATATATTTCTATTTATGAATGGTTCTTCAAACGTGAACTCAAGTATCTTTTGCAGCTCTCGGTAGATCTATATCTGCTTCCTGACATTTTAATACACTTACTTCTAAAGGCAGCTCTACTTTCTCATGGTGCTGCACTGCATTACAGAATCACACTTCTAGGGATCCTTACAACTGTTCAGTGCTGTGTTTAAAGGAGGACATGGATTTATAATTGTTCATGATTGGACTGAACCCCTGTTGTTGTAACTAAGGTGGAACAGTTTTGAAGACTCGGGAGCTCTTGATTGAAATGAGTCACATTTCAACGTTCCGGGCTTTGCTCACCAGAATGCACTCTATTCAAAGCTGTGAATCCGTTGAGGTTTTTTATAAGTTGCTTGTAAATTTAGGTAACTGCATACAAATTCAAGTGATAATTTGAAATTAAAATCTATCTAAGCGAGAACATGAAGTTCTACACCACATTCCTGTCTTGGTTTACAAGTCTTTTTTGGTAGCATTTTCTTAGTATTGCAACTCTTAATATTTTGTTTTCCCTGTTTTTTTTGCCTTTTCAGTTCTTCTTTGCATTGTCTTTTTCTTTTCATTTTTTTCTTCATGTTATCATTCCAGTTATCTTGAGCTTTTTTTGTTAGTCTGCCTGCTTCTTTGTTTCAGTTTTTCATACCACTCAATGAACTGCAAAAGTGGCTGCAGTTTTGGCTCCTGACTTATTTTTTCTAAGCACTCCAGAAATTTAAATACTAGTACTTTACTGATAATGAATACAAGATAAAAGGTAGAGATGCCACAGAATGCAATGAGGGCAGGGAATATTGATATCTAAATTTGACTATTTTTGATATTTCAGCTCTGTCCCTGTTTATACTAGTTGAAGCAGTAGTGCTAGAGTGTGTATACTGCTTAAAACATTAGTTTAGTAATCCTGGCCTTTTTAGAATGCTGGTTTTCTCCTTTAGCTGTTTGTACTTGCTAGTAACAGTTAGCTCTGATAATATGACTCTTTTTCTATCAAATAGCTTGCTTTCTGTTTGTTTACCAGCAGTTTCCTTAACCTTGCACTTTTTTGGTTAACAGCCTTGCTTAAATTTACTTACTTAAAATTCACTTAGAGGCCTGAAAATTGTGTCTCATTTGAAAAAAGCAAATAAAAAAGGTATGGTTTATTACGAAGATCACAATGCACAGGAAGTGCTATAAGTTCACTTGGTATATCTTTGCATCTAGGTAAATGCCAAGCTACCTGTTGGCACACCTGACTACATGGCACCAGAAATGCTAACAGGGTTGAACGGGGATGGCAAAGCTTCCTACGGTCTGGAATGCGACTGGTGGTCCCTGGGAGTCATTGCATATGAAATGATTTATGGGAGATCTCCCTTCACTGAAGGGACTTCAGCAAAAACCTTCAATAACATCATGAACTTTCAGGTAGAGAAAACTCCTTTCATGTTCTTGAGTAAAAAGGCTGTAACTAAAGACTGTGGTTTTACAGTTGAGATAAGAAGCTTATAGATGTCTCTTACTTTCTCAAGTTCATAGAATATTCAGCGTATATGCTTTATATTGTTTTTATATGTCTCTGTATTGTATATCAAATGATTTTTGGTAACAGGTGTCATGAATTGCAAAGTTTTAGCTGTCCTCTTAGGCAACTATAATTGCAACATGTGCAAAATAGTCTGGAAAAGGGATCAGAAGGATTAACTATGGATTCAGAAAGTTTCTAATCTTACAAAGTGTTTCAGAATAGTAAAGAGGCTATGAAGAGCTGCAGAAAGACTTGAGGATATTGGCTGTCTGCATGATTAAAACATCATATGAAATTTAGTTTAAATAAGTTTAAATGAATGTATATGAATGGAAAAGTATCCCAACTGTACCCAGTGGTGGGCTCAAGAACAGTATCTTGATTTTATAATCTATGCAAATGTTAGTTTAGTTCTTAGTAACAGTCCAAAAAGCAGCACATAGAATGGTAGGAGGTAGTAGGAAAGAAAAAGGAAATATGAAATCATGTGTAGCTTGAAGGAAGTCAACAAAGAGTGGTTGCCTATGATCTCTTCTAATATGGGAATTAGGGGCATCAAATGAAAGTAGGCAGCAATAACTATGCTACAAACAGAAAAGGAAACTTCATATAGCATATTCTTATGCTGAGGAGCTCTTTGCTGTAAGTTTGCAGCTGCTGAATATTTATATGTGTTCAAGAAGTGACTAGAAAAAATCACAGAAGAAGAATCTATTGAGATCTGACAAATAGAATCATAGAATCCCAGCCTGGTTTAGGTTGGAAGGGATCTTAAAGCTCACCCAGTTCCAGCCCCCTGCCATGGGCAGGGACACCTTTCACTAGACCAGGTTGCTTCGAGCCCTGTCTAGCCTGCCCTTGAACAATTCCAGGGGTGGAACACAAAGACATCATCTTTGGTTCAGAAAAGCCTAAGCCACTAATCCTTGGAAGTTTGGGAGAATTTTCTGGGAAAGTGTCTTGTTTTACTCATCCATTTGTGTATGCCTTGGCCATTTTCAGCATAAGATGGTGATCTGGGACTGCCATTTGTCTGATTAGGAATGGTTGTTCCTGTGTTATCTTTGCTGCAGTAAATACATATAAAAGCCTAACCGGAAAAAAATGCCCAATACTTTAATTTGTATGGTATAAATATTTATCCAGTCTGCCTGACATAGAATAATGAAACTTAATTTTACTGTTGTGGGACTGCTTTCCTACTGAGCAGAAACCCTTTTCTTCCTCTTTTTGCAGAGATTTCTGAAGTTCCCAGAGGATGTGAAAGTTAGTAGTGAATTTCTTGATCTGATCCAGAGCCTGCTCTGTGGGCAGAAGGAAAGGCTGGGTTATGAGGGACTCTGCTGCCATCCATTTTTTAATAAAATTGACTGGAACAACATCCGTAACTGTAAGTAGAATAACAATGTATTTGTAAACAATTCCTGTTGCTTTGGGTAACGTGAACGTTTGTACAATGTGAATGTTTAGGTGTGCTTGATCTGAATTGTTATTCATAATGAAACAGGGCTGTGTCCTGGAGCAGGTGTTTTTAATAAAACAATTCATTTTGGTTTCTGGATAGGATATGTTATCTCTCAGGTGAAAATTGCAGGGTAAGATGAAGTTTAATACACTTCCATATGAATTTCTGATGCAATTGCCATATTACTGCAGGCACTAGACTAGAAAATCAAAATGGTCATTTCCATGTCCTTCCTTGGATTAAAATGCATCAGTATGTTATTTCAGGCCTTTTCCACCTCAGTTTGCTTAATTTTGGCTTAATCTCATTATTTTTTGTTGAATCTTCAGCTTTCTCTCTTTCATTGCTTGTGGTTCAACTTCATTTGAGTTGTTTTTTGATTTGTGTGTTTTGTTGGGTTTTAGCTCTTATAGGTGGTGATATGTCAGTGGTCATAGGGACACTGGAATTTTTTCTCAAGCTTAATTTGGCAAATAGATGACTCATTTTTATTGACAAAAATCCATTCATTCCACTAGGAACAGAATAAAACCACTGAAGCAGATAATTTTCTCTGCAGAAAATTGTTTCTAACACTATGGAAGCACTGGAATTCAGTATTTGGAAGTACTGAGGCATCAGCATCATGGCAAAAGCAAATCTTCCACAGATTGTCAATGATCTATGTATGAGAACCTGAGTTGTGCTGGATAGTATTTGAGATTATTTGGACTGTGAGATTATTTGGACTGTAAGATTATCTGGGCAGGGAACATGTCTGTGTTATATTCTTTATCCAGTATGCTGTAAGAGCAATGACTGTGCTACATTTTCATGATAAATTGCTAAGCCAGTGCTTCTACTTTTGATGACTATCTTAGCACTTCAGCTGTCAGCTCCACAGAATATTTACTCACTTTTCTGTTGATTCATTAATTTTGAACTTGTAGAGCTGCTCTTCTGTTAAATTCCATTGTTTCTGCCCTTTGAGAGGCATCGAGGCTTGAGTCTTTTCCATCATTTTATCATACATTTCCCAAATTTCAGCTCTTTCTGTCTTCTTTCCCCAGAGCCCTGCCTGAGCCACCCGTTTCCATTTCTGAAACTCTTGCTTGGCATTCATATCGTATTATCTCAGACCTGGAAAAATAAATGGCATGTGAGCATGAGTTGTGGTGTTTCCTTGGCAATTGTCCAGTATTCACACAACTGCATAAGTTAATGGGGTGTTTTGTCATTTCATGTAGCAACAGTGATACTGATGGACAAGCTGGTTGACAGCCCTGATGTCATTACAATGTTGAAAGAAATCACTTGGGACTTAAAAATCCCCTTTCTGTCTGGAGCTGGCCAGTGGATTGCATCATTCCCTGTAATATCCGGACCTACCTACTGTGAAGATTTGTGCAGTTTTGACCCCTGACTTCGTTGTTATGTCTCATACTTCATAAAACCCTACTGTATCTAGCACAAAACACAGCAGTCTTCTAGCTCTTGGTAGCAGATTCAGTGTATCAGCTATTGCTTTTCTCTCTGCAGTGGTTCTCCATTTGCTGATTTATTCAGAGCACTGTCACTGTTATCCTGTTCAAAACCCTTGTTGGGTTTGACCCAGGCTATCTAAAAGCTAAAGGTTTCTTTCTTATCTTGACCTCTGTTGATAGTGGTGTTTAACTGGAGCAGTGGCAGCCTAAGAAAGTAAGGAAACTTGTGAGTGCTGGAAAAGGTCACAGAATTTAGATTTACATTAAAGAATCTCACTCCCTGAAGTTAACCTGGTCAAAGTTTTGGGTATGGCATGGCCTTGGGGATCTTAAAGTTCTTTTCCAACCTAAATGATTCTGTGATTGCTAAATAAATTCTGTGTCAGCACAATCAGACTTTCCTCTGGTCTATAAAAGTAATGATGTTATTTCTATTGTAGACTGAGAAAGGTAGGGAAAAAAATCGGTACCTTTGCCCTGCAGGTATTTAAATTGTCATGCTGGGAGCTCCAGGATAACAGTTCTTAATGCACCGATTTTGGTTCAGAATGTGTCATTAAGAGGCTTTTCAGTGTTACATTTTGTTGTTATGGTAACCTATGAAATACTTGACTTTTCAGTAGCCCCCTTCCCAAAAGATAGTTGCCTCTAAAAAAGCTCCCCACTTCCTTGGGTTCAAGTAGCATGTATCTGTAGGGGCAGTTCTTCAGTTACAGAAACAGAATCCAACCATTAAACATAAGGTCGGGTTTAACTGAATCTGTGTCAACAGCTAATCTTCTCCTACCTTGGAGTATTGTACTGAAACTTATTTATAGATTCTCCTCTCTGCATTTGTTGTTTTCTGCTATTCAATGACTTTTAAAGCTTCTAAAAAACCAAACCAGACACCACCATCTCCCTCAAAAAAAAGAAAAAAAACTTTGGAAAGATTGTGTTGATTTACTTGACAGAATTATCTGAAAATGGGATGGAATTTATCTACCTAGAATAAACATATTTATGTCTGTGTTTCAGCTACGTGATCAGCATTTTAACTGGAAAGTTGATAACAGAACTATTTGAGTACTTGCTAAGTACCTAAAGCTGGAGGTAGAGAACGGGGGAATGACATACTTGAGTTTTGAGCAACAAGGTTGCATTGTATATAATTTGGGTACTTTGTTAATCACCTTTTGTTATTCAAAATCCATAAATTCCGTCAGCTGTTTAATTTGGAGCCAATAATCTGCCTGCTGAGAGGTGGTCAGCAGACTTTTATTATCATCTAAGCAGTATATATATATATAGCAAAAAAAAATATTTCATTTTAAGAATTGTTTTGTAACTGCAGTCCAAGAGGTCTTGAAAATGGAATGGCATATTTGGGCTTGCATGAGGAAACTATATATATGAGAAAAAAAGAATGAATGTCTTGTGCAAACAGAAGAACTTGAGAAAGTGTTGAAGACCGATTTTTAGGGTATATATTCTGCTATTAGACAGATAGGAACACAGTTCTCATTGTTTGTAAGTCCAGGACTCTTCCTTATCCTCAGGAACCCAGAGTTGTCATTCATGGTTAAACACTGTGATATTTCATTTAAATGAAAATGTGTTGACTTGTTTCTATAAGTGGAGATCACTTTCATGCCAGCTTGAAGATCGCTTTTATGTATATGCTGGATCATCGTCTTGACAGAACAGTAAAGATGTTAAGATAATATTATATATATTGGTTACAACCAGTATAATGCCTTTTTTTTTTTTTTTAATTTCAAGTGGTCTTAGAGAAAACATCCTTGAATTACTTTTTATTTTCCATTTCTTCCATAGCACATTACTCACATAGGCCTCTTAAAGCCTGAGGAAGGGTAATGCCTAACCTACAGCGTGGATGCTTTCCTCAGAAGTCACATATAGAGCACCTTGCAGATCAAGGAAAGACAGATTTTTATTCTTAAGAATCGTGTATTTCCTTTCAGTTTCCTATTTCAGTCTTTCATTGTCCCTGGGGAAATGCATTATCTCTTTTCTGAATTTGCATGAAAATATTTTGAAAGGATGGAGAGACCTGATTAAGGCAACATTGCTTGAACTACTCATAAATACATACCCTCAAAAACCAAAAGCAGCTTCTTTCCATACAGACATTTTCTCTAATCCTAATGATAAACCAGTTACAGAACTGCAGTGCATGTGTGCTGGAGTTTGCTGCTTTCTTTTTTCTCTTAAACTTAGCAACCTACAACACCCCCTTTTCCTCTGAAAGTCATTCTTTGGAACAGATGGAAGAGGGTTACATCCTTCCACAAGTGGGGAGGTATCTAGGCAAGCAATGGGCTTTTTTAAAACATGCAGTTCTCTACAAGATACTTTAAATGGTAAATAGAACATGTATGTTTGTTTGTAACATTGGAAAGAAAAAGAAGTCTTTATACCAAACCAGTCTGTATGAATAGAAGCATCAGGTTTACTGTCTTTTTGAGTAATAGTTTTGCCTTCCCTTGGGAGGAGGTGAGCCTGAAAAACATGCAGATTTTTCACCTTGTCAGATGTGATGGCATGGTTTTAACATTTAGTTCAGGGTTTTAACATTTAAAGGCTTGTCTTGACCTCTACTAAAGGATTCTTCCCTTTGAAGAAGCAACTGGTAAGCATGTCAGTGTATTTCTATTCACCAATCTGCATCTTGATCTGAAAATACTATAGTTGTGTGACAGTTCTCTGATTTTAAGCAAGAAATAATAATTTAACTAGATATCATGTCACCCATGTTTGAAAACAAAATTACTTCTCTGTTTTAGCTAGTTTTTTACAAGACTCCTCTGGTTATTCTGTAGATATTTTGGACATCAGACAAAGGACTCTTTAGTTGTAGGAATAAAGGAATATAAAGAAGCTACCAAATAATTGAAAAAGCCCAGAGTGGATCTAGCTTTTTTTCCTTAAAGATATTCCCTCTTACTCCTAAGTGAGTCTTTTTCCAGGGTCCTAAAACTTCTGAAAAAGTTCTCATTCTCAGTTACTGTTGGCAGTTCAGAACTACTTAACATCTAGAGGCGTTTCTGTTGAATGACTGCTTTTTAGAAGTTTTCTTTTTAGTTGCTGCTGTTTCCTGGTACAATTGTTGTAAGAAGGTTATGCTGCAAAATTGCAGAGTTTTTGGACTGTTAGTCATGGATTTACAGTGAATGCAAACTCGAGGGAAAATGATTTTTCATTATATTTCAATCCAATATTCGCAATTTCTCCACTGTTCACATAGTTTATTGAGCATTAGAAGAAACTGTAGTGTTAAACATTGTGCTTTGTAAACTAGTTTCCTACCAGCCCCAGAGGTTTGCTCTGTCTCCTGATTCAGTTTTATCTTTCTGCATCCACTATTCCCCTGTTGAATGCCTTTTTTCATGTGCATGCTGATCTTAAGCATATTTAAGTTATATTTTCTTTATGCATATGGTTTGACTAGGAATTCTTATTGTTGGTAAGAGGAAAGTCTTTATTTTTCATTGCAAGGACTTGGAGATGACTTTTAAGATCATCTTAGCTAATTTCTGGTGAGAAGTAAGGCACTAGATCTCTCTTTCAAAGATGAACTTACTTGTCAAGACTCTGAGCAGTATGTAACTGGATGTTAGACCATTCTAAGAAGGCAGTTAAGTTGGGCTTTGCTACCTCTTTAAGAAAGATTCTAGACTTCCCCAGACGAAGTGAAGAGTTTTTGCTGTTTTCTCTATTACTTCACTTCACAGACAGTATCTTCATAGACAGTCTTCAAAGCCAATGCCCTTCCTCCAAGAGGATGGGCAAAGTTCTTTCAGCAGAGGTCCTAAACTAAAAAACAATTCCTGAACTTCTCCTCCTCTGCTATGAATTAACTATAACTTGGGTTTATATTTACATTGAAGATGATATACTTACAGACTGGTTTCGGTTGCTTCTCTGGTTTTAATCATGAAAAGCATATAAAAGAGTGGCTGGATGCTATCCTGACATTAAGTGAATTTAAAAAACCCCCCACAGATACTAATAAACAATCTGTGTTCCAAAATCATGTTTACAGTACAGAAATGTCAGCTTTATATTAGATCTAAATTTATATTATAGCCAATAAACCAGCAGAAATTAATAAATTAATGCTATTGACAGAAAATGGAAATGTTCTGGAGCCAGTCAGTAAAACTACTTACTCCAGAACCTATTTAATTTGTGTATTTTCCCCATTTATCTCATTCTAATGTACTTGGAACTGCTGTACGTGAGCAGCATCCTATCTGCTTCATGGAATTTCTTCTCACTTCCTTGCTTTGGAGCCGCGTCAGAATGGCTCCTTGGGGAGCTGCTTACAAAGCCTGCATGTGCACTTGTGATTTACCAGTTTATACAGACAGATTCCTTATTTTTTTTGGCTGTTAATGCCGGTTTGGTGGGTAGTTGAGGCGTGCATTTGTTTAGAGAACGAAGAGTTAAAAACGGGCTGGGAAAGGCTTTGGCAACCTAGAGGGAGCCAGCAAGCTCCAGCCCTGACTCATTCTGCCCTGTCAGTCAGATAAGCCTCAGCATCTGTCACGACTGCAGGCAGGTAGGGTTAAACTCCGAGCATGCAGAGAGTGAGGAGCAGGGAGCCTGCACTGCAGGGGTTGTAATGTTTGTTCCCGGTTCTTCAATTCTCATCAGCCCTTCAGCTACAGGAGATCTATACTGGAGCCATGGTAACGGTTTTAGCACACTACACTTCCATCAGCTTGTGACAATGGGCTGTGTTCTAGTTGCTGACTGAAGAGCTGTCTCCTTTATAGAGCAAAGAAGAGATTAGTAGATTTGCAGTGAGTGAGGACCCGAGTGATGAAATAACTTAAAAAAACCCAAAACCAACCCTCTTAGAAAACGTGATTTAATGAGGCACGAATTGCACAGCAGGTTTTTGCATTCATTCCTTTCACACACGTAGCCAAGCCAGCAGGTAGCTTGGGTGCTGCACATCATTGAGAAGAACTTGTTCTTTTGTTCTTCTGGTTAATTAAACTGAAGCAAACACGAGAAAATCAGCTGAAATGGAACAACTGCTTAACAAGTTAAATGGTACCAATTTAGAAATTGTAGTAAGAAATACATTGTGATTCCTGCTATTTATACCCCTCTTCAGAGCTGATTGTATCGGAGCCAGACTGCAGTGGTGTCCTGACAAGAGTTCCAGATCTTTAGCAAGCTCTTTATAGAGAAATAAAATCTCACTGATATTTCTTCCCTTCCTAAAGACCAATTAGTTTCTGGTAGCTGTAGTTTATCAGAATTGTCCAGGAGAAAGACCAGTTTGCTGTTGATTAGAAGCTTATGCTGGGAGGATTCTTGGTAGTATTAAAGGTTAGAGATATCCCTTTAGCTGACTAGCAAAGGATCAGGCTATGTTCTCATGTAGTGTCACTAATTGCATAGGTTGGAGACATTTTCTAGATGAATCAGAAGGGAATTACTTTTAGCTATACCACAGTACTGATTTTCTTAGCCTGATGCTTTGGTTTGATTCCATGTGTGTGTTTAAAAAAACAAAACCTAACCTGAAAAAAACCCACCCTAAACCCAACAATCTAAAATTCCCATCCTAAACCCCAGTTTAATCGGTGTGGGAGACATTCTGCCTGCAGAGTGGTAGCCATGTTGGTAGCTTAAGGGTTAATCTCTTGTTGCTGTAATACATTTGAGAGCAGCAGCTCAGTCTGCTTGTGTTAGCAAGATTAAAAGCAGGAGCTGCAGTGCCATTGCAAGCACTGAATGAGTGGGACTGTTGCAGAGTGAACTGTAGCTGAATTTTGTCTCTTCTTCTTGCTTTTTTTTCACCAGCTCCTCCCCCCTTCGTTCCTACTCTCAAGTCTGATGATGACACCTCAAATTTTGATGAACCAGAGAAGAATTCGCGGGTTTTATCCTCTACGCGCCAGTTGAACCCAGCAGGTTTCTCGGGTGAAGATCTGCCGTTTGTGGGGTTTTCATTCATCAAGGCATTAGGGATCCTCAAATCAGAGTAAGTAGGAATTATTGCTTAGGTAGATTGCTTAGGACCGTTGGAAAAAAATGTGCAGGTTTGTTACAATGAGGATGGTGTGTGTGAGGAAAAGCTGTTTTAACTGGCCTGTACTCTGCTTTAGGGAAGCTGCCAGATTCTGGCTGGATCTGTTGCTACTGTGGCTTGTGCCTGTCCTACTGTTTTGTGATTATTTCTGGGATGAGGGGGAGGGAATGGAATGGAAAGATTGATTCTGAACCAGTTACTGTTAAAATTGTTGTTCAAATACTTTCAGTCAGTTATTGCTGTTAACCGGGGAGCAGTAGGTGATTGCATTTCTGATATTGCAGATCCCTGAAAGAATGAGAATACCGAGGAGTTCCGAGATGGAAAAGGGGGTGTGTGTTATTTTATTGGGTCAGAGAGTGGGCACCAAGTGCTGGGGATGTGTAAGGCTGAATCAGTGATCCACAGAAATGGAGCTCTGCTAATCTGGGAATGTGCAGTGATGGGTCAGTAAAGAAGAGAAGGATCTTCATGGCAGCTGACTGTGTGCTGTTGGGTCAAGTTAAATATTGAAGACTGGACATTGCTGTATTTCGTGTTAAGACAGTGGAGATTTAGATGGAGTATGCAGGGTATGCGTCTGTGGAGGGAGGTAAAGATCTAGAAAAAGTGGTTTTCAATTGAAAGAATACATGCTTTCTGAGAGAATTCAGTTGGAGAAAAAGAAGAATATAAATAGTGTGGTATAAGCCATTTGGTGTGGTGGGTGGTTAGTTTCTGATGACAGAGCTATTGAAAAAGTATTAGTGCAGTAGGTTAAGTTGCAAAGTCCTTTCCTCAGTATCGTGAGGCCTCTCAGGAATGCAATGGCTTTAGCTGGGTTAGTGACTCAATGCACTCCAAGGTGCTGTGTTTTTGTGTCAACCATCGTTCACTGCTGCTCGTTAGTTCCCTTCAGGGACTTCGTTGTCAATCTGCCTTAATCAAGTTTTCATGGTTTTGTCATATTGGTTGTGGTAGTTGCTCTGCAGTAAGTGTGTAACCGAATCTGGTGATACTGTTGACATCTTTGATCTTGCCCACACTGTGAATCAAGGTTATGTGCTGGTTATGCCGATAATAAAAAGGGAATCTTTGGCTGTCTTTCCTCAGCAGAGTTGCTTTGATGATAAAAGAGGGAGGAAGGGAGAGGAAATAAACCCCCCCCCAAGTATTCTTTTACTTATCTAATTATCAAATTATTATCTCATATTAAAATGATCTAATATTGTCAGTAGAATTAGGAAAATGGAATGTTGTATTTGTAGATCCTGGAGTTAAAAATCTATTGATTTAGAAATGAAATAACTTACGGCATTACGTTTTCTGCCTGGGAGCTGCAATCCATCTAACAAACCTACATGACCATTCACGTAACAGTCAGAAGAGGCTCAACAGTGACCATATATGTATGGTAAAAATGTGTATGTAATCGGTTCCAGGACTAGAACTGAGGAGCAGGTGAGGTAAAGTCCCAGGATCAGTGGTGTAACTGTGCTGGAGGTTGAAGGCTGAAAAGTAATGCAGATATAGCAGGTGGATTAATGTGCTTTCTTTGGAGCTCGTACTGAAAATGACTGTTGAAGTTACATTTGAATTCTGGTAATCGATGAGAAGAGGTACAGCAAACGAATAGAGATTAATGTGCTCTGGAGAAATTTTGACTGAAGGAAAATCTCTGCTTGGTGTGGCCTGTTTTTTCCTGAGCTGGAACAGAAAGACATCATGTACTTCATTTTCCCAGAATAAATTTTAATAGAAGTAGATCTCAGTTTCTTTTTTTCTTGCTTTTTTTTGAATAAGATGTTGATAAATACACTTTGTTTTGGTTTGTTTTGGTTTTTTTTCAGTAAATACTTACATTTTCTTCTAAGAAGGTAATTTAAATATATCAAAGAGTGTATGGAGACTTGAAAATATCTGTATTTAAATAATGCGGTGACTAGTTTCTTCTCAATATCACTGCAACACTGGGTCATAAATCTTGCTTCTTACTTATAATATATTGTGTGTTGTATGTTTTACTTGAGGAAATAAAGTACTGTTTCTGTCCACACTAGTTTGCATATCAAATTCTAGATGGGAAAGAGAACTGTACATGAGGGGTAGGCTTATCTGTTGCAAATCTTGGGATGTCTTCTCTGGAAGGTCCTAAGTCATAGTTTATCAGTCCAGAATTTTTCTTCTTAAAATCTTTCCTCTAAAAGTCTAACCCTTATTTTGCTAAGTGCTGCAGATCAGTTTTCCTGTGTCTGCAGCACGATAGCTCTAATGCCTCTAGTGCTGCTCTTAGTCAGGCTGGGAAACTGCAGAGTGCCATTAAGAAGGTCCTTGAAACTTTCATTGCTTTTAATGTGAGGGCTGTCCAGCTGTGAAGTTTAGTTATCCTGTTGCCTTTGTTCACTGGACAGTAAGAAGCTGTAGCTGAGCTTGGAATTTCAAATACTTCAGAGAAATGGCAGTTAAAAAAAAGGACAGAAGGATAAAAGAAGTTCTTTTTTCCAGTCTCCTCTTTCTCATAACCACTTTGGGTTAGAAGGGTTCACTGAAATCACTTTGACCTGTTGCCAGAAATCATGTAATCAGTGTGTAGTTTAGAAGGGTCCACTGAATGAAAATGTTCTGTATGTTGCCCCATACCATGAGTTTAGGGAAGAATTTGTGACCCTGTAACAAACATAAGATTGAACAAAAGAGCAAAAGGCATGACAATAATGTGTGGTAGGAAGCAGTCAGGAGAAATCAAGGGCATTGCTTATGTCATAGGTTCCTCTACTAGCCAAGTGTTTGTTAATCACCTATATGATTCTGAGAACTGGTATCAAGCTGCAGAAAAGGACCAGCTAACTTCTTCTCCCATCATGGCCTCTAAATTCTTGATATGGGGGAGAACTGCCTGTCTGACTGCAAATCTGGCTGCTGGTTTGGCTGCGAGTGTGGGACTGTGACAAGATAACAGGCAACTGAGAGTTTAATTCCATTAAAAGCCAGCCCCACTTCACTTCTTGTCCCTAACTGTGGCTGATCTCCAGTGCTTAGAACAAGTGACAGAAACCCTTAGATGCCAGAAATATGCATGAAGTGGTGAAAGAAAATTTTTCTTGTCCTTTGCAGGTGACTCTCAGAAGCCCTTAATGCATAAGAGAGATACATTAGAAATCCAGGGCTAACCAAATATACCAAAACATCAAATAAAAGTAAATACCTAATAAACTAAACTAGAATACCTCATAAAAATCAATACCTAATAAAATACACCAAAATGCCTAATTAAAAATAAATACCAAGATAAAAAATCATTTATGATGTCAATTTTTGCCTGCCTCTGACTGGAGTAGGGAGCTAAAGTGATCTGACTACTTCTGATGCAAACCTTAGATTAATACAAAATGCTTGCTAAACCAGAACCTAGAGATACCTTCCCAGGCAAGGCTGATGGTGGGGCTAGTACCTAACCTCAGTTGCTAATATAGAGCTTTAGTTTTGGAAATAATCTATCAGAATATAATAAATGTAATCCTAGTAATTCTTGAATTGTGATATGTGAGGCTTTGGTAGATGGTCCAAACCTTTTCTGCAAGGTTCTAGGGTTTAAAATGGACCATTCTTCCAAAAAGAAGGACTACCGATTTCTTCCAACAGTTTGTCTGGTTCTGGTAAACTCTTTCACCAAAGATAGATTAAAGAGGAAGCACAGGATGAGCATATCAAAAATATGTCTTGCTTCAGCTAGCTCTATTCACAGATTGATGCTATCACTGTTTGGTTTTGGTTGGGTTTTTTTTAGGCCTGAGCAAGCATTTACGAGGGGGTGGAAGGTACAGATGAGTATAATGCTAAAAAGAATAGAGCATGAGGGCTGGGGGATGAGATTATAGGCATGTTGTGTGGGGGCCAGGATTAGGACAGATGGTGTCAAGCGTTGTGAGAAGGAAGAAGCACAGGTGAGTTGGGGGTTTGTGAGAGTGGCATAAAAGGACAAAGGAAGGTATGATGCACAAGAGAGGTTAAGGTGTGAGTTTGATACATCAGAACCAGCTTAGAGCTTTTGCTGTACTGATACTTCCTGCATCTTCATCTCAGCCACAGACTGGTGGAGCTTTTACTCAACTAGCACCATTTCTGATAGTTCTGCTGGTTGAGGCTGCTGCAGATCTGGCTGTGCAATCACTAGATGGGCAGCTGTCAGTTTGGTTGGTTTTAGCCATGCAGGCAGTGCCTCTTTTGAAACTAAATTAGCACAGGTAGTGCAATCAGCACTTGGGACTATAGACTTTGGGGCTTTTCAGTCTTTTATTGCAATTTTCTTGTTGATGTATGCTGGTTACCTTTTGTTAATCTTTTCTTCACACTTGAGAGGAAACAGCAGAAACTTCTCTGTTGTGCTAAGAATTGATCCAGATGTAGCCGTTAATTAAATGAAATATTCTGAGGGGTTACCAACCTGAATGATAGCTTTGCATCGTGGCTTTTGATGTTGGATTGCATGTATTTAATTTCCGAGATGATTCCTGACTGAGGAAGAACATAAGTGCCCCAGCAATGTGGGTATTTTCCACCTTGTCATGCTGTGTTGAGAGCTTGTATCACCATGACAAGGCTTATTAGATTAGTCAGTATTCCATTTCTCTTGATTTCCTCTGTCTGCCCCCTTTCTGATACTCTGAAGGTTGTATGGATGTTCTTGAAGTTGTTCTAATATAATTTGTACGCAGGAAAGAATTACTGCAAAAGGACGTTTCTTAAAAACTGTGTGTCCAGTGCTAACTGAAATCAGCTTCACTCGGGGATAAGATGTGCTGTTTCCATGGCAGGAAAATTGTCGTGTCACCAGGACACGTATTTTTAAGGAATTCCTTCCTCCCTTTGGCTAGGGATGAGGAAGAAAGATTGGACTTCTAGTTTGTAGCATTCTCTTTCCTTCCAAAACTGACGCCAACCATGTGGAGCAGCTCCCTCTACAGTCGGCTCATGAAACTAAGTTGAGTCACTGCGAGTCTCCTGTGCTCTGTCCCATCCCGTCGCTCCCGGCTGGACAGCTGGGTCTCTGCAGAGCTCTGAGCTTCTTGCCCGAATCTCTCCTGTTACTTCCCGTGTTGCAGTGCTTATGGATGCTTTAAGTTGTCTTGCTAGGAGAAACGTTTGAAATGCAAAATGGTGCCTGGAATACCATTAGGCTCTCTTTCAATAGCAAATAAAGTAAAGAAGCAAAAATAACAAATAAAATTAGCCTCTTTAGGGAGGGGGAATAGAGACAGCAAATAAAGGCAGGTCTGTGAGGACTGGCTATGCTTTGTTTAGGTAATGCCTCAGATTTGTAAAAGAATAACAGTAAAATGGTGATGGCTAATGTTGAAACTATAAGTAAAAAAGCCAAAAATGTAGTTTTAGCCGGGGCAGTTCAGCCCTGTGAAGCTAAATTTTTATTATAAGAAGATTTTCAGACTCGTCTCAGTACATTGCAGCTATTTACATATATTTGATTAACATTTTAAAGCAGATTCCTTAGTGTCTTTTTTAGTTAATGTGAGCTTTAATTTGTATTTTTAGACTGCTTTTTCTCAACTCTTCATTTTTAGCCTTGTTTGTACACCCAGCTGTTATAGGATTTAATATGCATCTTTCTCAGATGGCTGCCTTTTCTCTGTAGGAGTATAGACACGCTTTATAAATTGATTTTAAAATATGATAATTTGATGGATCAGATTGATTGGACCAGGACTAAAGGAATGCTTTACAAAAGCATTCACATTTTCAAGGCTAGGTTGGACAGGACTTGGAGCAACCTGGTCTAGTGGAGGGTGTCCCTGCCTGTGGCAGGGCATTGGAACTGGATGAGCTTTAAGGTCCCTTCCAACCCAAACTAGGCTGGGATTCTTTAGTTTGTTTTTCATTAAGTCCTAATCATATCTGTATAGTTAACATGCAGGATTCTTTCTTCTAAGTTTTTCCATCTCAGATGTCTGAAGAAATATTAATATTTGACCTTTTAAGGCAGAATTGGTGGGTTTTGCTATCTCTGTTTGCTAATATCAAACCAGTGTTTCCTAATGACTGTCTAAAGTGTTGGTACTGAAGATCTACTTTGATATAGCTAGGTTGCTCCATCATTTTCATAAACCCCCAGGTGTCTTTCTCTTTTGTGACCACCCTGCTTCTCTCTTTGAATTAAGGAGTAGATTTTTCTCAGAAAATGGTGGTGATGGAATCAAACTTTTCCTTAGTGTTAAGAGAGACTGTGCTGCTGTGTGTGGGTGTATGGCTATATGCAGAGAGCTGCTCAAAGCTCATTTCTCTCCATGGGGATAACTGGCTGCATACCAAACTGTGGCCAGGAGAAGCAGAAAGCAATGTGTGGGCAGACTGTATGATCTTTTATTAGCACCTTCATTCTACTTCTGCATTTTCATCTATCAGTTAACACTGGTTCCATCACATCATTAACTGCTTAAGTTTCTCATTTGAATCATTTTATGCGAGGGAGAATGTGATATATATTTTTTTAATTATGTTTTGATGTGTGTACTTAATTTTTTTGGTTGCAAATTACAGATTTAAGACTGCAAAGCACTAAAAGTATGCTCCAAAATGCTGAGTGGCTGCCTATCCTTTCCTAGAGTGAATTTAGACTAACAGTAATGGTAAACTTCTTAACTGTTGAGTCTCAATTAGAAAGCCTAAGAATATGTAAACATTTCCCCCAGGTTTCTGGAGTCAGGTTGTTTTGAATAGTACAGTTAGGTTGTGTCTCATGGAAAAAAATTACTTGTAAGTGGAACTCTGATATTCTGCAGTGTGACTAATCATATTGGTATTGATTGAGTTCGTAGGGATTGCATGAATTGGGTTAGGAAAGTTTCAATTTTGATTCCCAGAAGGTAACTAAGGATATTAAATTCTTCTTGTGGTGCAGATTACAATAAGTTAAAGTTTTTAGGTCTTTTGTACTTTGATGATAATTTTAAAACTCGTTTAAAAATGAAGTACAAAGTCGAAGGCAATTCTCTATAAATTTGGTATCTTTCCAAATGGTTACATTGACTTTATGCTTTGTTTTTGTTGCACTTATAAATCTATGCAAGTTATGCAAAAATGGTGCTGTGATCTATTGTTTTGCACTTTGACATAAAAGTCACTGCTAGGAAATATTAATATTGTAACCAGAAGTACACATGGATTATCTAATGAACTTAAACAAAGTAAGTTCAGGTTAGATATAAGGAAGAAGTTCTTTACTGTGAGAGTGGTGAGGCACTGCACTGCACAAGTTGCCCAAAGAAGTGGTAAATGCTCCATCCTTGGCAGCGTTCAAGGCCAGGTTGGACAGAGCCTTGAGCGACATGGTCCGGTGGAAGATGTCCCTGCCCATGGCAGGGGGGTTGAAACTAAATGATCTTAAGGTCCTTTCCAACCCAAACCATTCTGTGATTATATGAAATACTGTCATCAGGTTTTATGGTATGTTTGATCTGAAATGATGGCTGTTAGGCTGTGATTGCTGCACCTTTCTTTTATCCTGGTATAAGAAAGTACCCAATGGCTTTACCAAGGCCGCATAAACACAGATTTCTGTAGCTTTTACCTGTATTCATGTGCTGTTTGGCTTTGCTCTTTTAGATCTGTTTTTTCAAGTGTGGATTCACCAGCCAAGGTCAGCTCCATGGAAAACAAACTTCTTCTCAAGAGCAAAGAACTCCAAGACGCCCAGGACAAGTGTTACAAGGTATTTATTTATGCGATTGGCCATCTCCATTGCTCCAGGAATCTGCAACCACTGTATGTCCAGGGATCTGTCAGATGCTGCTGATCATCCAGACTCGTGGTGGGCAAAGTGCTTTTCCTTCAGTGAGGTGGCTTCCTGTCCAGTACAAAGGGAAATGAATTTAGGCCATGCTGTTGCTCTAGATACTTTTATCTTAACAAGAAGTGGCTCTGGATTTTAAACAGTCCTTTTCTCAGCGTGACACAGACGACTGCTTCTTCCTGCAGGCCGTGCCTCTTCGTCATACGCACAATTACAGCAGTACTGTTCTGAGGTTCTCTTCCTAACTCATCAGCTTCTACTTACGTAACTGTTGTCACGTCACTGGTTATGGTGAACATCTTATAACAGTTGCTGTGCTCCAATAAAGGGAACCCAGTGGAGTCTTTTAAAACTTACTGCTTGTAAGAGACTTTTATGAGAGTTTGTTTGCTTTTTTCCCTGCTCTGTTCTGGATTTGACCATTTACTCCTGACAAGGAGATGGGGGGATACCATCTTCTGGTCCAGCATGGATTTGGGATAAGGTTAAAGTGACCCTTCTCTGCAAGTCAGGTGAAAAATGATTGTGTCTTCTTTGCTAACTGGGGTTCGAAGAACGACTGAATATGAACAAGCAGCTTGAATGAATGGGGTGACTTAGACTTACTACTTGTCCTTAAGAAGAACTGTGCATTCCTGGAGCAGAGACAATGGTATTGGAATTTAAACGCCATTTGGAGAAGCATAGCTAACAGTCTCTTGGAGACAAATTCCTTACAAACAGAGCTCTGAAAGTAGCAGTTAACAAAGCTTTTGAAGCCCCCTTTGTAACCTCTTGATATTTATTGCAGATGGAGCAGGAAATGACGCGGTTGCACCGGAGAGTGTCAGAGGTGGAGGCTGTACTTAGCCAAAAGGAGGTGGAACTGAAAGCCTCTGAGACCCAGCGATCCCTCCTGGAGCAGGACCTGGCCACCTATATCACAGAATGCAGTGTGAGCCCTTACACCAGTCCTTTCAGCTCTGAAGGCCTGAAATCTGGTGGTCTTTGCCTTTCTCGTCCCTCATGGTTTCAGTGGGGTACTTGATGGAGAGCAAATGATATGTGAGAGGATATCTGTTGAACATGGAGCCCTGAATTTGTTTGCAGAAGCTTGTTTGATAGTTGTATTCAAACTTTGCTTCGTGGTCATGTGCTTAGAACATAGAGGAATAACTACTGTCCTGGTCTTGCTGAAACTGTTTGTGATGTTTGTCTAACTGGCTGTGCTAGAACGTGCTTGGGTTTGAATTCTCGCAGGTTTCTTAGCCAGAAGAGGATGGGGCTAATCAGTGACAAAAATCAAGGACAAATAAGAGGATTAGTGGTGTTGCCTCCGTCTGTGGTATTCTGAGTTCGGACTGATCCAGTTTCTCAGCACAATGTCAGGGCTGATGTTAGAACAGGTGCTATTGTTAAGGTAGAATATAAAAATGAGGCTGTAAAACCATGTCCTCAAAGAGCATTTGGCATTTTTCATGGGAGTTGGAATGTCTGCCTACTTGTCCTGGCAAGATTCCAGTGAGGATATTTTCATTCTAGTTAATAGTCGATGTGTTTTGAGTTGAATATGACATTCTGTTTCCTCTCTTGTACAAAGAACAAAAGTCCGGATAATACTCTTGTTTCTGAGAACTGAAAAACATTTCTGATGGGTTGATTTGTTGGGAAGCAGATCTTAAAATGGACTGAGTGATCTTCCAAATGCTACTAGGTAAAGAAATAGAATTCAGTTTGTATCTTTCTGTTGAAGAATAACACAGAGCTGATAGGAGAACTACTGCTCTGTCAAAAATATGCAGGTAGTAAATGTGGTGAGTTACAGAAGCAGCTCTTCTGTTCTTTGTGGAATTTTAACAATGGTTAAAGGATTTAATTCACTTAGCAGCAACAAGGAAAATGGTAGTAACATGAAGTTGAAGGATTGTATGTAGGTTGTGAATTAATAGTGCTAGATAAAATGTAGATAAATGTTGTCAATAATGGATGCCTTTTGGGGTTTGTTTGTTTTGTTTGTTTTTTTTGTCTCTATATCTGATGTGAGGAAGTAGAGGTTTGAACTAAGACTGAAGTGTAGTAAGCAGCATTTGTAAAATGGGCTGCAGAAGCAGCACTGGCCATGGATTTCTTTAGGGTTCCATCACTGCGGCCTCGATTTTTTTTGGTGTCTCCCTGCAGTCAAGGAGGCATTTGTATAGCTAAAGATCTTTATTCTACAGCCATCTGAAAAAACAAAGGCTATGTATTGAACATTTTGCTTTCTGCAGAGCTTAAAGCGAAGCCTGGAGCAGGCACGGATGGAAGTGTCTCAGGAAGATGATAAGGCACTGCAGCTACTTCATGATATCAGAGAGCAAAGCCGAAAACTGCAAGAGATCAAGGAACAGGTATACCTGCTTCTGCGGGGAGCAGGGTGGCTATCTACAGATAGGCATTCTTGGCATATTGTAGCTCTGTTGCCAGGATTACGTTTTATGTTGGTAGGCTGTGATGATTCCCAGTCTGTGTGTTTTCACATGGTTTCTTAAACAAAATGAGGAGGAACAAAATACACGCTTTTGTGCCTATTGCAAGTAAGCAGAAACTCCAAACTTCAAGTTTTTCTTTTTCTCATCCTGAAAGTACTTTGTCTGTAAAACCAGCTGAGGAGAAGGCTGCCATGCTTTAATAATATGCTGCATTAGAAATGAACTATCCATTTTAAATGTTCAAGCTATACAAATTTTACAAGTTACTGAATCTTCACCTTGGGGAGATCTGGGCAATCCTTAATTTTGTGTGGGTTTTTTTTATTTCTTCCTTAGCTGGCCATTTAAAATGCTGTAATAACCTTTCAAAATGTGTGGTGCCCAATTTAATCTATTTGCAAAGTAGATGCTCATAAGTTTTTATCACCAGAAGAATGTTGAAAATTCACTAATGCAGGCAATAGTTCATAAGAAAAAAACAATGTTGCAATTAAATGAAAATATGGTGACAAATGTGGACATTTTAGGATGTAAAATCCTGTCTATAAGACAGAACCCATTCAGTTTTATGCATTGCTAGCAACGTATAGAGAAAAAGAAATTGAAATTTGCTATGGCATTCAAACCGTTCTTTGCAATTATCTGTTGTTTTTCATCTTCAAAGCACTTTACAAACATTAACTGATTAATTTCGTAGTGTTTGAGACAAAGAAACCTAGAAACCTTGGTAATAATTCTCCAGACATGAGCAGCTCTTATGTAAAAAGTAATGAAATGCAAAAACAACTCTCTGGATGTAGTAGGCCTCCATAGACTTCTACAGCATTCTCCTGAATGGCTGTTTTATGTAATTCAAGGGATCTAAAGCTCATTACTCCGTGTTCTGGTGCTTTGGTAGTGAAGTTACTTTAAATATTGAAATGTGGAGCATTTTTGGTGAAGATAAATATCAATAGATTCTTAAGCAGTGCAGACACATGGAACAGAGGAAAAATAACGCAAGTAGTTTTCAATCAAATATTCTGGCCCAGAATTTCTTAATTTGGCTTGTGAAGATTTACAATGAGGTGAAAATGCTGTTTAGGTCAATGAATGAATCTGCATTTTCATGCCTGGGGTGGTCTTCTGAGCCACCTGAAACTCACGTGCAAGAGCACGGCAACAAAATAGGCAGAGATGTTTTTGCTGACTCATACCAAGAGGTGGATCTTAACCATTAAAGACTTAAATCATTTTTCTTAAGTCAAAGGGAACTGGAAGGTGAGATAGAAGAGTCCATTAGAGTCTTACTGTTGAAAACATAAAGCTTGGGAGAGAATGAGTAAAATTAATAGCAAACCAGAATCTTCAAAACCCAATAATGAGGCATTTGGTATTTGTAGGGTAAGACTGTAGGTTCAACTTAACCCCAGGTACTTGAATAGAAAAGTGTGGTGGGTTTGTGGGCTTTTTTTGTGGTTTGTGGGCTTTTTTTGTGGTTTTTTGTTTGTCTGTTTTGTTTGGGGGTGTGTGTTCATTTTCTGTTTGGTTCGGGTTTGATTTATTTTTAACTAAACCTTTTATCTGATAGTTACTTGATGAAGACCTATATGAATGGATGAACTTGCAACAAACCAGAATCTCTATCTTTTTGAAAGGCCTACCCATTTGTATGTAGCTACCCTGATGTGATTTGCTTCAGGTGTATGCCCTGAGCTTTGCCTGTCCATTAATATGAACTTAAATTCATCCTGATAGATTTTGAGCTATGCTCAATGCATATGCAAGAGGTATTTTTCTGTCACCTTGAGTGATGTGGCCTGTTCCTCTGACCTGAGCATGAGATATATTCAAAGATAGTCTGGCAAATGTGTAGAAACAAAACCCCCTGAAATATTACTAAATATCTCCTCTTCTTCCTTCCTTTCTCCCTCTCAATTCTCCTCCCTTCCCAAACACTCATTTTCACTCATTACAGTGGCAGCTGTAGTCATACCTATAATTCTTTGGTCAAGTGTTTGCTGACATAAAAGACATGTATTTTAGGAAGTCTTGACAAATTATGATTTCTGGGCAGAACATGCATTCCTTCAAACACTCTGCCTTTTCCATTCGCAAATGTATTTGCATGAAAAGAATATTTGAGTTAATCTATGTTCACTTGTTATAAAAAGGCTCTAATTCTTTCTGGCAAAAAAATGCTATCAACCAAAGAGAGAGTAACTGGAAAGAGTAGGTCCCCTGTCTGCCTTACAAACTGGAGAACCAATTTGGGGATTATGAACCAAAGAGCCATTCTCCCATGCTCCCCATAGTAAAGCAATCTGTTAAATCTCTATATAAGCTCTCCATGTTGCTAAAGAATCCCAGCTGACACTAGGGTCAGTGTTGAGGCAATCACTTGTCTAACTAAAGACAGCTGGCTGTCTGGAAGGAGTGATGACAAACCTGATTTTGTCATGAGACAGTTACTCTTTTGAATATGGAGGTAGTCAGACATATTGTAAGATATTAAAATGGAATGAAGGATAGACTCCACCACTGTCAGTCCTTCATAATCTTTTTTCCTAGCTCTTGATGTGCATGTTTTATACTTGTTCCCTCCTAAAAAATACTTCTTTTTTGTTTGTTCATTTGATTGGGTTTTTGGTGGGTTTTTTTGATTTAATTTTATACAACATGTTCTTATAGGACTTAGTAAATGCTAAATAGACATGATTAAAATCTGTTTTTGCAGTGAAGATATGAGAAGCCATCTCACGAGCTCGTCTCATTTTGAGTGCTAAGTCTCATTGAAATAGTCGATTCAGTTTTTCTTTTCTGCTCCCACCATCCCCTTCCAGATGTCCTCTTTTGTAGTGTCCTGAACGGGGAACCATCATTTTTGCCTATATAAGGAAATATCTTCTATGGGCAATGTGAGTTTTGGACAGTTTTTCTAAGTTACTATTTGAATTTAGGTTGTCCCCCAGAGCAATATGATCCTTTTTAACTTTATCAAGAGAAAATAACTGAAGGCTAGAAGCCACAGTGTGCTACCCCTCTGCTTCTCCTTCCCTTTTACCCAAGCTGTGCAGATCTGTGACAATGGTCATGTTATCAGCCTGAGAAAATGTATCTTGAGGGAGCATCTGAACATTTAGTAGAGACCTCAACTCAAAGGCACATTTCTGTTTCAGAAATTAGAAATGTAAGTAATTTCTAGCATTTGTATGTAGATATATGCATGTGCTTCTGCAGTGCAGCCACTCTCAAAAAGTCAGTGTTTTGACATTATGGGGTAATGACTTAAAAATGGCCCAACTCAAACCAGAATACAATAGATATGTTGTTTTATTTAGCTCTTATTGTTTTATTTTGTACTTTACTTTTCTGCCACATATTCTTAAATGTGCCTCTTGCTACTTTTCTGCCACATATTCTTAAATGTGCCTCTTGCCTGCAGTCAGTATTCTGGGATCTGGTGCCACAAGTATTTCCCTTATTGCCTCTAAAATGTAATACCTTTTCCTTCCCTTCCACAACAAATGCAGGAATATCAGGCTCAAGTAGAAGAAATGAGGTTGATGATGAATCAATTAGAAGAGGATCTTATTTCAGCTCGCAGGCGTAGTGATCTTTATGAATCGGAGTTGAGAGAGTCCCGACTGGCAGCTGAAGAATTCAAACGTAAAGCTACAGAATGTCACAACAAACTGCAAAAGGTAGTTTAGGCTTCATGGGGGGGGGTGTACCCTCCAAAGATCAAGTGGTAGCCTTGAAATAATGTCATTTATACCTTGTGTAACTGCTTGTGTTTAAATCACATGAGGTGATGACTGGATAGAAGGCCAGCGTACTACAACCTTTCCTGAGACTATTATATGTTTTATACTTAAGTTACAGGTTAAAGATCAAGGAAAAAATGAAGCGGGAGAGTTGTATTCCAAATTGGAGAAGGTATGTTACTTCAGTGTCTTGGAATTTGCTTCCTGAGTCTTTCATATTATGCATAGAAACCAAGAGTGTCTTTGGTTAGTCAGTGCCATGCACAGTCTCACAGTTCTCACTTTTCCTTTTCTCTTTTTCTCTTTTCTTTTCTTTTCTTTTCTTTTCTTTTCTTTTCTTTTCTTTTCTTTTCTTTTCTTTTCTTTTCTTTTC
>JANHGB010050993.1:25162-58847 GCA_026283785.1 Coracopsis vasa | reverse complement strand
GGGGGGGGGGGGGGGGATGAGAGAAACACCGTGATTTAAAAAATTATTGGTAAAAGGAGCTAAAATAAAGTATTGATCGTGCTGGCCGTGTCCCACCTCTGGAAATGTAAGGAAGTGACAGGGCTGTATAAAGAATGCCAGCTCCAAAAAAGAAGCTGCTTCTTATTACATCTCAGACACCCACTAAGTGATAAATCCAGGGCTCTATAGATCAGGAGTTCATTATAAAAAGCACCAAATGTGGTTAATCAGATGTGTCCTTGGCTACAAATCCAGGCTGGACCCAGGGGTGCCGTTCAGACCTTAACCCAACCTCCAGCACCCCTCTGGGTGACGGCTCTGATTGGAGATTGGGGATTAACCTGCCCTGTGACAATGGGGTGAAAAAGGCCCAATTCAGTGCCAGTTCTGCTCCCCTTTATTCCTAAACCTTCCAATTCCTGCCTGGCCGAGGGGAAGCTGAGCTCTGCAATCCCAGTCCCCGGCATGGAGCCAGCACTGCAGTGTTTAGGCAAAGGTGAGGGAGACGCTGAGCCCCTTGGAACATCTCTCATCAAATCAAAACACTGAGCTTAATGGCTTGGGCTACCTCGGAGAGCAATAAAAGGCCCAAAGCCGGTTATGAGCCTGCGATGTGAGGTTAGAGGGAAGCTGGCGGAGCGCTGCCTGATTGGAGACTTATTGGAAAGGAATCAAAAGGTTGCATTAAACCTAAGGGAAGGTCAGAGCGCGCGCGTCGCTCATGGAAGGTGACTGCCCTCATTACCCACCCCGGGGTCCCCCCCCTGCACCTCGGGGATGGGGCCGCTTGGTTCCAGGCTCTTTGTGGAGCAGAGATTTATAGAAAACTGATTATTGTTGGCTTTGCACTGGAGGAGCAGCGCATCCATCAGGCCTTGCCCTGCTTCCCGCTGCCTCACGCGAGGCACCTGCACCCGGCCCCTTTCTCCAGCCTGGAATTTGCTCCGGGATTTCAAAAGCAAAGGGAAAAAGGCAAATAAGAGCCTTTTTTTTGGGGGGGAAAGCAGTGGTGAGGGTCAGTCCTTCCCCACCAAGCCTGCCCCAGCCAGTCCTGACCCCGCAGGGCAGCATCGCTCCCTCCTCTCACCATCACCAGCGCATGCGGAGCCTTCAGCACAGGCATTTCTGCTCACCCTCAAATGCAGAAGGGCTCAGCTCTGTCCTCCCAAAGCTTATCTGAGGCGAGATGCAAGGGCTCTATCTCCACAGGAGATACCTTATCTCTTACAATGGGAGCACTCACTTCATAATAGCCTCCTTTGAGGCTTTCTAAACCAAGGAGGAAACCCAGACAGGGCAGAGATTGGAGGCACAAAACAAACCGAACCCCCTCAGACTATAAGCATGGAGCAAAAAGGGCTCCTATAACTCAATATGCCACCATGCTATTCATGTAAGCTCAGATACCATCACCTTCTCTTTCTCCTTTGCCACTCCTGTGCATTTTCAGCTTTTCTTCAGACCTTTGCCCATAAAATACCAAGTTCTCATTAGAACAACCTCACAAACAGTATTCTGCCCAGTGGAACTGGAACCTCCCAACAGCTCAACCCCACATCCTCATTTGCCCCAGCATCTATAAATCTGAACACCACAAGATATATGAACTCCGCAATCTCAGTCCTTCTAACCCCAAGAGAGCTCTCCCATGGGAATGAAGCATCTCAGTGGCACAGAAGCGAGCTGGGATGGGTTCAAGCAAACTTTGCCCTGCAGGAAGGGAGATGTTGTGTGTTCCTCCATCCCTGAGGACCCTCGCAGTGCCGAGGGGAGGGAGAGGGGCATCATGAAGAATTTGTAACCGTGCATGTAGAGATGACATTTATAGGGCTCTCAAATTGGAAACTGTACATTTTATTGCACTCTCTGTCAAAAAATGCACTTCCATCAGAGGCGAGAACGACAAGGGAAACAACCAATCAATATCTGGGCCTCTAATATCTGGGCTGAAAAAAATCATTATCCTGTTACTTTTATTATGGCGTTATGCTTGAAATATGATAGTTTAAGGTTGTTTCCATTACCTCAACAGTTTTGAAGGGGTGTTTCCCTCCCCTCTGCCTCTGCCTCAACTCCCTTTGGGCTCAGAATCACAACAAGTCACTTGAGAGGGGGATACGCAGGTCCTGGCTCCCCCCAGCCCCATGGATCTCAACTGCCTCCGGAGACAGTGAGAGGGCAGAGGGAGCCCGTGTCTAAACACAGGCGAGGTAGATCCATGTCTTACTGCTGAAATAGGCCCAACCACATCATTTGGCACCCTTTAGCCCCAGCTTCCATCCCAGTACCACTGGCTTTTGGTACCAGCACACCCAAAACACCAGCAGCAGTTGGGAGCAAAGAAAAACCCCCTCATCCATCATCCCCCGCACACGGTCCTTGCCCCAAGGAGTTAATCTGCCCATCCACGGTGCTATTAAGGCCAAACTCAGCCTCTCCAAGCACAACAGCTCAGAAGGAGACGCTCTGCCTTAACCCTGCAGGTTGTCCTTTCTTTGAGGGGCTGTTTGGGGAGCTCTTAGGGTTGTATTTGAGTTCTGCCCTTGCGCTGGGAGGATTATTGATGAAGTTTTGCATTACCCAGGCTAAAAGCCTTGTGCTGCTTCCCTCTTCCAGACTGTCTCACTTCAGTCCCACAGAGCACTAAGTGGGCCCTTAATGAACACGAGAGAGGTTATCAGGACCCGCATGGGGCTCAACCGTCTGCTCCAGCGAAAACCAGGAGACGCCAGAGATAAGAGTTCAAAGTGATGCACAGAGACAGCTCGTGCTGGCTGCTGCTCAGGCCCCGGCGCAGCTGGGGAGCTGGTTCCCAGCACCCAGCAGCACAGCGGGTAAACAGCCGCTTACAAACGTGCTCCATGCATCCCAAGGCTCCAGCGCTGGGATGCGCAGCCCCGGAGTGATGGGTAAGGGAGATGCGGTGATGAGGCAGCCCCCAGGCTCTGCTCCACAACACCTCTGAGCCCCATCGTGCTGGGACCCAGCATCACCCAGACAGAGCCTGCACCCAAGGGTGCTCTCAGCTAAGGGGGATTGCAGCTTAGAAAACAGGCAGGGATGTGACCCCGGAGCAGCACTGCCTACTGAGGGTCTGGGATGCAGGGACATAGATTCCCAGCCTTGGCTGGAGGAGACTGTGATGTGTTCAGGCACCACCTGCAGCATTTTGGTCAGGCTTTAGCAAGTGAGGCAGGGTAAGAGGGCTCACACTCACACAACAGGCACAGGAAGCTGTCTGCTACAGGATGGCCCTGCAGAACACAGCTGGAACAAAGCCCATGGATGTACAACAGAGTTCAACAAGACACAAGGCCAAAAGCTTGTGGAATAGAGTTAAAAATGATTCTAAAACTGCCCGTCAGCATCTCTGGCTCCTCTGGTTCCTCCTGCAGAGGATGGTCCAAAACGTGCTGCGGGACTCATCCATCAGAGGGACATTTCACCGTGCACAGCTCTATTTACCCCGCTGACAGGGTCACTGGGGTGGTGTGCTCATGACAACACATGAGGAGGCAAACCCTGCTGAGTCCCCGGGAGGGGGATGTCACAGGGAGGTGCAGGACAGGAACCACACAAGCACCATGTCCAGGCCCATCACTGCCGCATCCTGACCAGCCATGGACATCCATGGAGCTGCAGGGATAATCACTGCAAAGCAGAGGAAGGGAAAGCTTCCCAGGCAGCATCCCCGAGCTGCACTGAGCACCAGGGCTACTTGAGACACGCTCACTTCTCGTCCCTTTTCGAGGCAGTCAAAGTGCATCACCGAGATGGCAACGTCACAACGGAGCTGCCCTCCCCTCCCTGAGCTGTCCCCCTCCCCAGTGCCACCTCTTCCCTAAGCCCTTCCTCGCCATTCCACCTCCGCTCCTCTCTGTATCACAGCACACAGCTCCCTCAGCCGGAGCTGTTTAAGCGGGATGCCCTGGAAGGTGCTAACCTCTAAAAGGATTTGTGGTTGAGGAGCAGAGAGAGTTGGGAGAAAGAGGGCAAGGAGCGAACGTGAAGAAAAGACAGATCAATCCCAACGATTCATCATGCCAAGAGCTGTCCAGATAATCAAAGGCATCAGCCAGGTTGATGTATAGCTGATGTCACCGAGAGAGACCCTTAACAAGGCAGCCAGTACAACAGCTGCTGGTCAGGGAGTGTCTCAGCACACGCCGGGCTGGGGCACAGCAACACAGCCCATCCATCACTGACCCACCTTAATGGCCAACCTGATTAGTAAGCACTGGCTGGGGCTGACAGCCCACCGCAGCCGCCCCGTCCCACCCGGCACCAGAGGATGCTGCCGATGGGATGCGGGCCGGGCGCGCTCGGTGGGATCAGCACCATGTGAGTGTGGGCGTTGGTGGGGAACCAAGCAACAGAGCATGGCAGAGCATCTGCAAAGCCCCATCGGAGGTGGCAGGAGGGTGCTGCAGGTCTGGAGCAAGAGCCACGGGTCTCCAAGGCACCCCCATCTCTCTGCACATCAAATATCCATCAACAACGTGGGACAAGACCCAGGCACTCTCCCACCCTGGTGTCCCAGGACAGGGCACGGGCCTGCAGGGAGCTGGGGTTTAACATCACAGTGATGCTGGTGTGGAGGCTCCCAGCCAACCCCAACCCCAAGGGCTCTGCCTTTGCCTCCCCACTTCTCACTCCACCACATCGCTCACCCGAGCAGGGCTCAAGCCCCCACATTCCTGCTACAAACCCTTTGCTGTGCTCTCGGCAGGCCCATGGGGGTGACCTCAATGTAGGGACCCAACAGCCCCACTGAGCATCCCCCGGCTGGGACATGTTCCCCTCCTGGGAGCCAGCAGGGGTGGAAGGGGCAGTGAAAGCTTCTGCTTTGCTCCTTCCTCTATTTCTATTTCCCTGTGGAGTTTCTGCCCCTCAGGTGCTCCTCACAGGGTCAGAAACCCCCCTGGACTCCGGCCGGGATGCTTGGGATGCACTGGGAATGGGAGCAGACCCCCACGTCACTCACCAGCCCATGGGACATCACCAGCTCCATTGGCCAAGTGGGAGCACAGTGGATTTACCAGTAAGTGGCACTACCCCCTCCCCCCCCAGTGTTCCCATGGCCACCAGTGACCCCACCACACATGGGATGTGGAAAAGCATCTTCCTGTGTATAAACCCCACACTAGGAACAGCCCATGTGCATGCACACCCATGTGTGAGTGGGATCCTTTGCATGGAAAAATCATGGAAAAATCCCTTACTTTTCCTCACCTGGAGCAACAAGATTAATTAATTAATCAATTAATAACATTAATGGAGAGGGCTACAACACCTTTAAGCCTCCTGCCACCAGGCAGGACATGGCTCCTGCTCCCATGCTCCTCAGTGTCTATAGGAAGCTGAAGCTGAGCCTTTCCTAAAACCCCCTCCTCCTGCCAGGCCCCAAGTGAGGATCCCATTGGATTAACTGGAGTCCAGTTGATTGCTGCAGTTTCAATAGCTTGTTCCGACATCGATTGCCGTCATGTCACTGGGAGAAAAGGATTAATAATCGGGTGCTCAGGTTGGCTCAATACTGCTGATAGTGCCTGACAAAACGCCGTTAGGAGCACTCCCACCGGAACACTATCTATGTAGGGAAGCTGCAAGGACCATCACTCAGGGTTTTGTGGAATAATGATTAACTCCAGCCCCTCAGCCTCGCAAATCCAACAAACAGTTTCTATTATTCCCAGATAAATTCTCTCTCTTCCTCAGTTCATTCCTGTTGCACACAAACCCTTTCACTGGAACCCACCAGGGGAGATGCATCTTTTCCTGTCTCTCCCTCCTCCTTCTCCCCCCCTACAACCCCTTTATAATCCATCCCAGAGGAAACACACTGCTTTGTAACCCTCACGTGTCTCCTGACCCTCAGCTCAGTAAAACACATCCCTTCCAAGCCCCTGATGCTGCAGACAAGGAGCAGAGTCCCACCAGGTTCCTGCATTGGGAATGCTACTGATGTTGTGCCTGGCCTTGGCCATGTCCCTTCTGCCTGTCACCATGTCCCTGCCTGCTCATGCCTGTCTCAATGGAAGGGACAGCCCTTCACAGGGCCCCACGGAGCAGTGGTACATGCAGGGAGCTGCGATGCTCCCAGTCACCCTCCATCATTCCCAACCTTCCTGCCATTGTAAGCACCCAGGGTGGAGACTGAGCACGCAACAGTGGAGATGGTTCCTCAGCCATGGAGGAGCAGGATCCAAGCCATCATCCCACCTCCCAGTGTCCATGAGCCGGTGCTGGGCGCGGATCCGGTGACCTCCCTCCGAATAAAAGGAGGATGGGATTGGGGCAGTAAATCCCATCCCGGTGCACATCAGCCCGGCAGTAAATCGGAATCCTCTCCGTGCCCTCTTTATTATCACATTCACAGCATGAAGTTATGAGCTTCTTCACAGCTCCTGCTATAAAAATGTGATGGATGGCGGGGGAACCTCAGGGAGTTAATCTATTCTCCCATTAAATTTTACTTTAATTGGTGTTTGAGTCAATCAGAAACTCACTAGACAGTGAATTAAGAAAAGAAAAAGGGGGGAAAAAGGGAATGAAACCGGGTGGGGGGAGCAAAAGGAGGTGCCTTTTTGCTGTTAGGGTATTATAATGCTGCATTAGCCTTCGAGAGGAAGGCAAGAGGCTGGCAGGCCATGCCGAGAGCCTTCTGCAGGGCTGGAGGTACCATTCCAGAGGAGGAGAGTGCAAACCAGCCCTCCTCAGGAAACCCTGGGGCCTCCATGGAATCTGCTCCTCGGCAGCAACAAAGCAGCGGCGCGTCGGCCCCATGCCGGCGATGGGGATGCGAGCGGGAGGATGGAAACAGCATCACTAAATAACCGACGTCGATAACATCAACGTGGAGGGCAGGCAATGGGGCAGCGCTCCTGGTTTCTGGCATTATACAGCAGCAAAGCCCATCCCAACGACCTGCAGCGCCCACCGACATCCCAGCATCATCCCTGTCCCCACATTGCATTGGCACGGCCGGGAGTAAAGTGTACGGAGCAGGAAGGTGGGTTTGGGGATTGTGTTGCCTGTGTGGTGTTAAAACCTTTATCAGGCTCCAGCTAAAGGAATTCCGGGTCCATTAATCATTTCCCAGGATTTCCCATCTTATTACAAGAATAAGAAGTCTGTATCAGCCTGCAGATGAGATTTCCAAACAGTGATAGAGCAGCAAGGATAAAACCCAAGGAAAAGAGCAGGAAAACCAAGGCTGCCCTGGCTCCGGAGCAGCGTGCCGGGGCTGACGTGGGAAGTTTATGCCTGGAATATATGATAATAAGGTTTTATGGGAGCGAGCCCTGGGGACAGGCATTGTCTCTGCAAACAGCGGACTTGAGGGAGAAGCTGAGGTTTGAGTAATGTGCTCAACCTTCACTTATGATAATCTACCCATGCATACATGCATATGTGTATATATATGCCCATACACACACGTATATACACACATAGGGCAGCAAGAGCAGGGAATGAGCACCCTGCTCTGCCTGCAGGACCCCTCGAGGAGTGAGAATCACCTTGCCCTGGGCTGGTACAAGGTACTGAAACCAGTAACTGGGGCAGGAAAGACCCAGTCCCAGCCACGGTGTGCCATGCGTCTGGGGGCTCTTCGGGGCAGAGCTGGACCCACTTCCATGGTCAGGATTTGTGCTGGAGTGAAATGCTCCAGCCTATGTGAGCCCAGAGGGCCTGATTCTGAAAGCTTCCCCTTTGCCTGCCTCACAAGTCCCTTCTGCATGAACCAGTTGTGTGCACTGCAAAGGTTTCCTGCACAGCCCTGGACTCCTGGAGTCCCTGAATAAGAATCCCCATACAGCTGCATGACTCGAGGATGGATTGCACCCCACACAGCTTCGTTTGCCTTGTAGAGGGAAGAGAAGTTTCAAACACGAGGCAAAAAGACAGCAAACAAAGCCAGACCCCTCACTTAGGCCAGTTCAGAATGAGGGGCAGCACAACAGGGGCAGTGTGAGGAGTACCAGGGCGCACACATGACTCCAGCTGCCTGAAGCAACCTCCCATGCTCTGAAATCCATGAGGAAGAGGAGGAGGAAGAGGACGGGGAAGGCTGGTTTGGGCTCTTGCAATGCTTAGAGCTGACAGGAGCAGGGAAGGATCAGCCCCATTCAGGCTGTATTCGTGCATTCTCACACCTCTCCAAAGGGAGGACTCAGGGATGCTGCCGGCCCCATTCCCCCCAAGACACACCTGCACCAGCAGAGCAGCACAGGCTCCCTGAGCAGGATCCGTGCCTGACCCCGGGATGAACTCCGCATCCTCTCGGAGCAGAGGCAGCGCTGAGTCCCTCGGGATGCGTGCGGATGGGTGGCGCGAGGGGGAGCGGGATGGAGGCAGGTCCTGCCTAATTATGAACATCAGATCCCCGAAGCACCAGACTGGAGGCTCCATTTGGACTGACAGCTCATGAGGAGATCATCTGACACCCTTAATGGGCCAACACGGGTTCAGCGGCTGTGTGCAATTAAATCATGTGCGCTGGTGGTGTGGCTGACACCACGAAGGGGAGGGGGAAAGCCCAGATGTGCTGGAGAGGCCCTTAGGGACCACTCTGCATCCAGCCACTGGCCCTGGGGCAATGGCATCGCACACGCTCAGTCCACCGCATCCTGCACCCCTCCGTGCCTGCAAGTGGAATCAGAATCACGGGATCAGGGAATGGTGTGGGTTGGAAAGGATCTAAAGCTCATCCAGTTCCAGTTGGTTGCTCCAACCTAGAGCAACCCACTAGAGCAACCTGCTGTAGTGGAAGGTGTCCCTGACCGTGGCAGGGGGTTGGAACTGGATGAGCTTCAAGCTCCCTTCCATCACAAACCAGTCTGGGATTCTGTGATTCCATGCAGGCCATGGGGATGGGGATCACTGCGGCTGCAGGTGACCCTCCATGGCACAGCAGGGACACCCCAGGTCACTGCACTTGTGCTTGGCCCATCCTTACATGCATGAACACCTTTGGCCCTTGGCTGAGCTCACCAACAAGCCCTAAGTGCTTGTGTAACCCCTGCGCAGAGCCGAAGGGGTTAACACACACCAGACCCCATCCTGAGCAAGAGGCAGGAGCAATTCCCCACAATCCCCATCTCCTACGGACGGTAGAGGCTGAACAACCGCTCTCCCCTGCCCCTTCCCCATCCCCTGCCAGCCTCGGGGCTCCGGGAGGCGATGAGCTCCGTCCATCAGCGCCGGAGCAGGAGCCTTCGGAGGGGTGTAATTCTGCCGGGGGAGAATGGACTTCCCGAGCACATGGACCTAAACTGCAGCGAAACAGAGCCCTAAATCTCTGGCTGTAGATTTACAGCCTCCATTCTCTTTCTTTACTGCAAATACAATCCGGCAGTAATGGTCTAACACAGGAACACCATCACCAACCGGCTGATGGCTCACATAAAAGCAATGTCAACCAAAAACTATGAGTTTATAAAAGGGAACAAACCCTCAACAGTGACAAGAACATGAAACCCATTAACAATTTAAACACTCTCCATTTTTTATTCCCCACCTTGAAGCTATTACGGCTGATAGAAGGCTTCACAGCTGAGTTAACCACTTCAAGGGAGGGCTGCTCACACGCATAAAGAGTGTGCTGAGGCCGCGAGGTGGGAGGTTACGTGCTTTAAAACCACCCAGGGCTCTGCTCCTGCAAGATGCTCAACCACCCTCCCCTCCGCATCGCTGCTCAGCACCCGGCAGGATTCATCCAGGTGCAATTTCCAAGGCTTTTGAAAGCCGCTTGGTAAGCCCAAGGTACCCAAAGATTATTGCTATGGTTACGGGAGGGGGGACAACAGCAGAATCGCAGGTGTGTTATAATTGGTGTGCTTTGTTCCTTTCCCAGAGATGTTCTTGCTGCTCTGGGTCTCTTTTGGCACCTCCTCATATTGTGGAGTAAATATTTGTGTGTGAGCTCAGCACAGAGCCAGCGTGCAGCGGGGCCAGCATCACCTGCTCCTTAAACACAGGCATCTCTGGGGTGACATTTAAAGCCAGAGCTGACCCAGCACCCAGGCACTAAATGCCCCTGCACAAGGGCTCGGTGCCTGGTGCTGCAGACCCGCTCCTGGCTCTCCATTGACCCTGAAAACACCATTTTCCCTCTCTAACTATCAATTTTCTCCCGCTGCAAACCAGGGATAACACCAGTTAACCTCTGCTGTAAAGTGCTTGATGAGCTCCAATGTAAGACACTCTGCCCTAACAGGAAAATGACTGTAATTTTCCCCTATTATTAGAGGGACTAAGATGGGGCTGATCCTCATCCAACCTGGTTTAAGCTCTCTTAGAATCCCAGACTGGTTCGGATTGGAAGGGACCTTGAAGCTCATCCAATTCCAGCTCCCTGCCATGGGCAGGGACACCTTCCACTAGACTGGGTTGCTCCATTGGCCTTGAACACCTCAAGGGAAGTATTTAAGCTCTTCCTTGAGCTGTCCCAAAAGCAGGAACAGCTTTGGCTTCTCCAGGTCTAAAAAAGCAGCAGCTCCATGCAAAGTGTCATGGATATCACTGATCATTGAGGGTATCATTGATCATTGATAAACCAGCTGACTGGGACAGAGAGAGCAGGGCAGAGGGGAAGCGGCTGCGCTGCTCCCTGGGTCCCACACAAATATCCCAGCTTTTCCGGGCTGGCTGCGGAATCTCGACCACCACACGCATCCTGAATTCGAGGCCATGGGTACGACCTGTGCCCATAGACCCCACCGAGTCCCTGCAGCATCCCCATCCCCTCCCTTCCTTCCTTCCTGCCCTGGCCCCAGGGCAAACAGTGGGGCAAACAGCGGGACCACTGGGAACAGCTTGAAATCAGATCCTCATCCCCAAATGGAAGGAAGTGGCACTGGAGGCTCCTGCCATAAAGCTGGTCCCATCCTATTGAAAGGCTGGCAGATGGGGCCATAAACGTTTCCTCCTCCCCTCGCTAACAGCCACCGAGGCTTCAGATTCATCTTTATCTTTATCTTGCTGTCAGGTTGTAAATGCCTCTCGCTCTGCCTCTTGCAGCTGGGACACGCCAGGCCAGCTCCCTTCCTCTTGAGGTTCATTTTAACCAACAACAGAGGGGAAACGAGAGGGGAAGGGTGAAAGGAAAACGGGATCTGCAAGCAAAAAGGAAAGAAACCCACACCTGCTTCAGACATGGGCTCATGAAGCGCCCCATGGGGTGGCCATGGGATGGAAGCAGGATCAGGAGAACCCATCAGCAGCTTAGATGGGGCCAAAAATCAAACCCACACACAGGTCCAGGCATCCTTCATTGGTGAATGTACATCACAGGCGACGCGGCAAAGATTAATGTCCCCTCTTGTTTACCTGCACCGATACGGGTTAGATATTTACACGAATAGCAGGAACATCTGCAGCTTCATTAGGCAAGATAAAAGTTAAGGACTATAAACCTTTATGCTTGGAGTCGTAAAGCAGGAAGGGTCAGAAGGGAATTTCTAAACATAGGCAAGTTAGTCCATCCCTGTCCATTCCAGGCTTTTCTGGTGACTCTCCAAAGCAGCTGGTGCTGGCCACTTGGAAGCATCAGCTCCTGGATAAGGTGGGCCATGAGTCTGATGTGAGCTGGAGCATCCCCCATTTCCACAGTCTTTGTCTGGTACGTGAGGACCTCACAGAAGATGTGGGTTTGCTGTGTTATGGGGCATTGAAACAGAGAATTCCACCTCTGTTTTGAAGACCTGATACTCTACAGCTTTATGCTGCACAAGCCATGTTTAGGCTGTGTAACCAATGTTCTCTTTGAGCAGAATGGGGAAAACAATCACCTTTTGGACCCAGTTTTTCTACTTGTTTGAGTATTTGGGCAGGCAACTCCTATCACACCAGGCACTTTCTGGCTCACATCATTCGGCTCTGGACCAGAAAGGACATGGATAGCTCTGCAGGAGGAATAGCTTCTTCAGAAACCACTGGAGCTCACCCATCCTTCTCTGCACATACGCTCATTCCTTGGCCTGATGCTTTCCTGCTCCTATTGAGCTCAGGCCATAGAACCTTGAGTTTGAATTCCACAGCCTAATTCCCTACAAGCATTAATTTTCCACCCTATCCTCCTGCCCTATTCACCTTCTTAAGACAGACATGCCATAAACCCAAAACCCCATAGAGCCATCCCTCTATACACTTGTAGAGCACCAGGACAGAGCAGGCAAAGACTTGTCCAGGGTCAGACATCAAACTGCAGCTCAGTTTAGGTCACCCTAAACACCCCATTTCCGCAGCCAGCACCAAACTAAACAGGAAAGGAAGCGTGAGCAGCATCCGGATACATTCAGCCTCCATCACCCCATGAGAAGGAGAAGCCTGACAAGACGATGGTGCTTTTGACCCCTTGCTATTTGCAGCAAGGAGGTGCTGATCCTCCAGCACAAAGCTGCAATAGGATGGGAGACACTGAGCTTCAAAGAACAAATCCTGGGCAAAGCAGTTAAACCCCCCTAACTAACAATAGTAGTGACAGGCTGACGCTCATTAGGACAAGTGGACTCTTGTTCAAGCAGTTTACTAAGCGTTGCTTCATCCTGCCCAGGGGATGGATGCTCTGGACTGTTTTATTACACTGGACCCAAAGGGCCTTTGCTTTTATGAACATTGTGTTTTGGGGGTATCCTGGCTAAAAGGGTGGAAGTTTTCTAGGAGGAAACAAGCTGAGAGCACTCCTCTGCTGAAGCCCTGACATAGGATGCTCCAGCTCAACCCCGCATCTTGGTCCCTACTCGAATGAGCCATAGCAAAGCCAAAGCTTTGAGAGTCCTGGTGAGGGCAAAGCTGCCACCTCAGCCACTTTGCAAGGGTAAAATGAGGTTTAAAGACCTAACAACTGTGTCTCACAAGAGAATACTGGTGGTTTAAGTCCCCTTATATCTGGCACTGGATGTGTCTCAGCTTCCTTTGGACTTGGGGATGAAGCTTCTGCCAGAGAGCTCACACTTCCTCCTCGGTCCATCAGGGGGTTTAATACTGAAGTTTCCCATTCTGATCCCCTTTGGCACCAAATCTGCTGCAAAAAATAGCAGATTTATTGACATCCAGCCATTTCCCCCTATATTTTACACAAAGCTCTGGGTGCGCTTCTGCTGCAGCGGTGCCTGCATGGGTTTCCCATCATGGGTATGGTCAGCCTGCACCAGACCAGCTCAGACCACAGGAGGATCATGAAATAAATACCTTTTCCCATAGGATTGAGGTGCTCTGACCAGGTTTTCCCACCATAAGCAGGAAAACACAACAAACACCACCCTGTCTCTGCCTTGGAAGGGTGGAGAACTTTGCCTCCTTGAATGCTTAATAAAGATGGGGTTTAAAGGAAGGGTGTAAACAGGGAGGGATTACCATGAGAAAAGCCTGCTCTGCGCTTGTGTTTCCCAGGATTAACAGCTAGAGCCGGAGCTCTCCTTCTTCTAAGTCTTCTAATTCCACTAACCATCCGCTCCCCCGAAAGGACTCCACAGCATCCCATAAAACATTATTTATCTGTGTGCGTTAGCTGCACGATACTGTAATTTCCAGAATAAATGCTGGGTGTAAATTGTTGTTTATGTTGGAGTCTGACTGTCTTTACGAGAAACAAAGTGAAAACGGAATCTTCACAGCTTTATTTCTTCCGCTGAAACCTCTTCTGCAGGAGGAGAAATGCCTGGTGGAGCGCCTTAATGGATGGCTGTAAAGATTGTTGGGTTAAAACAAAGTACAGGGAATCACCTTCGTTCCCCCCTTTTACTGCCAAATCCTCAGCTGGTGTAAATTGGGGGAGCTCCAGTGACTTGGGTTCATCTGGCCCACGAGTGTCATTTAAATCAAGCTAAATTAAAGCGAAAGCAGCACCATTCACATGGTTCTAATTAAAGGCCCATCAATGTTTCTATCACAAACCCTGGCTGATTAAAACCACTTCTTTCCACACCAGTGTCCAGCCCCAAGCTGCAGGCACAGTGACCTGAGCATCTTCAGGTATCCCCATCCCTGCAAGGGCTCTGAAGATGCTCTGTGGTACCCCACTCCGAAATGGGTACCACATTCGATTCTCTTTGCAGGTAAGCATCATTGGAACAGACTGATCAGACTCCAGGAAGGACTTTGGTCCAGGACCTGTCCTCACTGCCCATCACACAACTGCTGTGGAGGACCAGTCCTGTGCTGCCTAAAGCCTGGGCTCCCCTCATTTAACTTCTGATACCCATATGAGATCAGCAAAAATGCCTCCTTCTCTTGCCAGATGCAAACATCTCCCTGGGGATGCTTTGCTCTGCCTCTGCCCCAAGGTCTCAGGGTCTTCACCCAGGCTCCTGTGTGACAGCCTGAAGTGAGGGGGGTGAATCTCAGCCATCTATCAACCACAGGGATGGATAAGCTTGGGCTTCATCTTGACTTTCCTCTCTTGTGGATGCTTTATTTTCACCCCACCAGGGGAAAAGTGCTTGGCAGATACCATGGTGCAAACTCAGGTGGGATGGAACTTAGTTGGGAAGACCTGGTTTGGGATAGGAGCTTGGGAGACGTGGCTTTGGTGGTGATGGTGGCACTGTGGAGACTTCACTGCTCTCTCCCACCTGCTCTGGACTTGTGTGACCAGACTGGGAATGCTTCTGGACTGGGGCTACCTTGAACTTGGTGCTGCACTGAGGCACTGGCTGTACTAGAGCTAATGCAGGCAGGTAGGACTTGCAGTAAAGGGGACACGCCACGAGCCCACAAAACACAAACAGTGCAGAGCTCATCCTGCTCCCAGCTCCCAGAACTTCCATCCATCAGCTTCCCCAGTGAAAACTGGCTTCTAATGATGTGCAGGGATGGGAGAAGAGCACAGAGGCTCTGCCCTGAGCTCCTCAAACCATCCTTGGGCTGGGTGACCCCCAAGAGCTCCTGGGCTGCTCCATGGGAGAAGGTAAAGCCCAACATCTTCCACACCACAGGACTCATGTGGACGTGGGTACCACTCCTCTCTTTGTCCCTTCTCGGAGCCCCAAGAGGGACAGGAGCTCCCGGAGGGACAGGAGTCCCCCTTCATCCCGGTCCCCAGGGTGATGCTGAAATGGCCATCATGGCTCCAGCAGCAGCAGCAGCAGAGCGGAGTTCAGGGAAACTTTTGATGAAGTGCTCTGGCAGCCCCATCATCGGGAAGCACGAAAGGTCAGAGAGTGGAAAAAATAATAAGAAAATATAACTGCTTTCTTATGAGGAAAATATTATGAGTTCTTCCCCTTTTTCAGCTTTTATGGAAGGAGATTCTGCCAGTTCCCTCCGAAAAAAAGAAGAAAAAGGAGTTTTAAAATGAGATTATGCACCTTCAGGGTGCCATTAGGAAGTTTTACTGTACTGAGATGACATGAAAGCTCTGGAATTAATATCCCTGAGATGCTTCAAACCTGCAATAGCAATTATTGTACTACGTGTCCCTGGATAAATAATAGGGCCATTCAGCTAATTAGCTTCAATGATTTCAGCTCCCTGTAAATTCTCTCTCGCTCGGCTATAAAAATAACACCAGCAAAGTTCTGGTAACAGAAACTTCTTGGAGGGAGAAGGCAAAAACAAAGGGGGTTCCCCAGCTCCTAATTCATAACCGCTGTCGTGGCGGAGGCGTCATTCCAAGGACTGCAAATATTAATAGGCTATAAGAGCAAATAGAAAAGGAGAGCCGTTATTAATTGCCATTTACTGGTAATAAACCTCTCGCACCAATTCCTGCCCGCGCACATGTGCAACCCCATTAATTTCAATGGGGCTGCACGTGTTAATTGAGAGCAGGATGTAGTCCACTGGTTGGAATGAAGGAATCAAGCGTGCAGGATGCTTTGCATCCTTTAAACCTCTCTTTCCTTTTTGGCTTAATTATTTTCCATCTTCACGTTTCTCTAGGTTTGACTCATGCAACAGGGGCTCCATTCCCCACCGCGATGGGATTTACTCAGGGTTTGCTCCTGCCATCATTCACTTGCCATGGGGTAAATTCCCCACCATGAGACCATCACACATACCTCAAACGCTGCTTGGAAGTATTTGGTCCATGTTCTGATCTACACCAGCACCCCTTGATCACACTGGGACTGCCCCATCACACCAACATCCACTGGTTTCTGGGGGTCTGGAGCAGTAAAACACCGCTTTGCACTACCTGCACCTACGTGTAAGCCCTGATGCATCGAGAAATGTAAAGTACGGGCAAATTCCCATCTAATTCCATGCACAGAGTTAAACACAGCATTATTTCCTTTAGAGCCCGTCTGGTTCTGCCTATAAAAGGGAATGCCGTGATAATGATGTGGTTTGGGGGTTTTTAAGGCTGAAACATGAAACAAGCTTTAAAAGCCAAGACTTCATAGGGATTATCCCACCTCCCTCCCAGATCCCAGGTGTCCATGAGGGGCCATGGCCATTGCCCTTGTTCCTAAGACCTTAATATCTACAATGGGGTGAAAGTATTTGTGTTTCTGATTTGAAGGCAACCTGATTTCCAACCTAGTGGCTAACTAAGCAAAGCAAAGGCAAAGGGAATTTTGGGAAGATGGAGGGGGGGAATGAAAGGAAAATAAAGCATCCCCAGCAGCTTCCCAGACCACGTTTGTGTGTGATTTAAAAGCAGAAAATTCCCTTTATTCCTTTGAATGAACATATGCTCAAACCCCTCATAGTGGGACCCTCTGAGTGTCCTAAATCCTGAAGGATCAGAGTGCTTCCCGGGATTAGAAAGACCCAGGAAAACCCAGGTGATGAGCAGTTACCAGCAGTATACACCCCAAAAAGCTTGGCTACCCCATAGCCATAAAGCCCTAAAGCTTTTTTGGCCTTTACCCCATGGAAAGCCCAAGCTCCACACACAGGAGATACAAACATATCCCGGGACCTGGGATATAAACCCAAAGTGATTCCTGTACATGGGAATTTGTCTCCGGCATCCCCCTGCGTCAGCGCGGCGGCACTTCCCATCTCCGCACTCGACATTATGGCCCTTGGTGGGAATATTAATGCTAATGCTCTGCTCAGGCACCACACGATCCCCAAAGAACTGCCCCGGTGTGATTGGAACACTCTCAAATCCCTGTCTCCTTGCTCCCTGTGTTAGCTCTGCTAATCCATTCCCCTTGCGACGGGATGGACGGGCTCGGCTGAGGAGGAACCCAGGCTCCTGGCTGCCCGCGGATGGGAAATCATAACGTTGGGTTGGGAAATTTATTTTCGCCAATATTTCTCAATAAAATAAATGGTATAAATGAAATCAGGCTGACACTGCAATATTTCCTAAGTAGCCGCTGCCTCCCTGCAGCACTCAGGGGCTGTCAGGCCGTTTTCCCTGAGGTTTTCCCTGTTTATTTTATGTCTTTTCGGGAAGCGGGCTGATGCGGGAAGGTTTGGGCACGGTATTGCTCCAGTCAAGGCAAACCTCCTCACACAAGCAGCAGGTTTTGCACGTTTCACCAGGACACGTCTCCTGTTTGAGGCACAAGTGCTACAGATCCTGATGATGTCCTCACTAATACCACAGGGTACAAAGAAATTAAAAGCCAATCCTGATAAGAATTCATCTGCTGCCTTCAACACCTTTAGAGGTCTGTGGAATTTGAAATCCCATTGGAAGATTCAAGCCTAGGTTCAGGTGGGCAAAATTGCCTTTTATTTTGAAGCCTGATATTGAGTTCTGGTCCCCACAATGAAGGTCAGGAAGGATTTTTGCCTGGGTGATGTTCTCTATTACGTGCATTGTAATGGAACAGCTTAAGAGGTCAAGACAACTCCAGTGTCCCCTTGCTGAGCTGGGACCTGCCTGCAGGAAGCAGCTGGTGGCTACAGCACAAGACAGGAGGATGTGTTTGCTTCTTTATCTTACAGAGAAGCAAACAAAGCCCAGTGAGGTTGAGGTCACACTGATCAGGTCTACACTGACCTTTGCTGGCCTAAGACCATGGGATGCTCCACCACCACTTGGTCCCCTTCCACGGGACAGGAGCATCCCCCAGGCTGCAGTGTAGCAAAGCTGATCTGCTCTTCTCCTCCACATCTAATAGGGAAATATCCAGAAAAGGGAACATAGAATCATAGTGTCATAGAATCATAGAATCCCAGAATCCCAGACTGGTTTGGGTTGGAAAGGACCTTAAGATCACCCACTTCCAACCCCCTGCCATGGGCAGGGATGCCTTTCACTAGCCCATGTTGCTAAAGCTCATGATAACATCCAGACCACGTTATCCCTCGCTACGAGCTCTCTGCTCCCTGCTCCAGGACCAGCCCATGCCCATCACATCCCTATTACTCCAGCTACACGGAAGCATGCAACTCAAGGCAGAAACCTGGAGGAGCAGTGCTGCGTGGCAGCTGTGTGCCCGGCAGCGTGAGAAACGAGCAGCCTGCGCATTGAAAAGCAAGAGCTGGAGGAACGTGACAAATTTAACCCCAATTCCTCCAGGGTTTGGATTCGTCACTATCGGGGTTAAATTGCTTTCCAGGCGCTGCATTATGTGCAAGCAGCTTTTCAAAAGCAGGCCAGGCTGAAATGCCTCATGTTGACCCATTCACGTACCCATGGCCTTAATCTAAACTTTCCTGGATCTCATTCTATGAGTAATTATACACACAGGAGGGCAGCTCATCAGCTGGCGTAAACTGGCTGAACTCCACCGAAGTAATTGGAGAACAGGCCAGAATACTGTTTCCAGACATGGTATGATGCCACTGGGGTTGAGCAGGCAGGAGTCCGGGCTTTTATCACCGCTTTGGGATCAGCTCCGGTCCAACGGATTACGAGCCAGGACGCCTGCATGCTTTGCCAGCTCTGTGTGTGTGTCTTTGGAGCTTGCTTAATTCCGTTCACTTTAACTTCAGTCTCCCTTTATTTGAATGTAAAATAACAGTGCTGTCAGCTTGAAAAAGCAGCTGGGATTGTGGGATTAAAAGTCCAGCTCTCTGAGCGTCGCTGCGTGCCGTGATTTATTCCCTGCTTTCAGACACCCATGTGAGGCCGGTTCTGCTCACAGGCACCCTCCTAAAACCCACTTTCAGCCTCTGTTTCTTGCACTGGCACAGCAAAAACAGGGGGACGGACCAGATAACCCCAGACAGCACCTTCCTAGCACCCCGATGAAGCTCCCAGTGCCCTTCACAAGAGCTTCACCCGGGTGAAACCTCAGCATTAAGTCCTGCATGGGGCAGCCAGCCTGGTGGCTGCAACATACCCTATGGATGTGAACAACGTGCACATATGGGAAGAGGTCCTCACGGAGGGCTGGGGGGAGCAGGGACAGGCTGTGTCTCCATCCCTCCTCTGCTCCACCTGGACGGGAAGATTTAGTCCTGCAGCCAGGATGGGAGCGCATCGCAGACTGCTCATCTCACCAATCAATTTTTACGGCTAGAGAGGATAATAATGGTAATATCAGTATAAAAAAACCCCGCAATGACCCATAACAGTAACATATTACAGCTCCTTTTAAATAACTGTGCTGGCTGCAGTTTCTTTGTTTCTCTGGCAGCAGACAAGCCGCGGCACTGGGATGTGCTCCCAAACCGATACGGATGCTTTGGGATGGGGATGAGCGACCCAGCGGCTATAGGAGAAGGGCTGAGAGGAAAGGGTGGGATAACAGAGGGGATTGCTCCCCACCTCAAAGCAAACCCATCTCAACCTGGAAACATTTAGGCTGAGCTTTAATTCCATCCTTGCTCCCCCGGCCCAGCAGAGCCGTCCTCTGCAGTGGGTCCTTCTGATACCGAAGACACGATGTGCCCAAGCCCAGCTGTAAGGCAATGAAGCAGAATGCACGGCTTCATTTCCAGCACCCCCCAATCATATGCTGCATCAGGAAAACCTGAAGATCGAGCATTTTACTGTAACACTGGGCATGGAAAGAGAGCGCGTTTCCCCAGCGTTCCCAGACATTTACTGTGGTTTATGGGTACTGTAGGAAGCAAAGTTCTCACTTGCCATATGCAAGAGAAAAAGTTAAAACACAAAACTCCCCACACCTTCACGCCCAAAAGCCTGGGGGGGGGGACCACAGGGCTTATTTTATGGCAGGATGTAGCTACCCCACTGAAGGGAGCAACGAGGGAAGACTGAACAGCTTTTCATTTCAGGCACTTGATAACAGGAGGAAGATGCACACAGGATTTGGGTTCATTGGGATGGGGGGCAGAAAATTAAAGCCACTGCTACTTTCTTTGCATGGCATTACTTGCACGTGATTACCTGTGTTCAGATCTCCACAAAAAGCTCCTTAAAATACCAGGCTTCATTTCCAAGTACAATAAAGCACCTTTATGCTTTCATGTAAAAGGACCTTACGGCTGCCCTCAATCTGAAGCACGTCATTAGCCTCAAGAGTACCTGGTACCCAATGCTCCCGTACATCCCGTGCAGCACCGCAGCCCCATCCAAAGGGCTGGTATTTTTCCAGTCACTGTTTCATACAGACACTCAAACTCTTTTTATATCTTTATATCTTTAAAAGCCCTTTTTTCTCCTTTTCATCTAAAAACAGAACCAGACCCAGAGTATTGCTATTTACTTCACCAGCATCGCTTCAGGTTTATGCTCGTGCAACAGCAACAGCAAGAGCTGAGTCCAAACTGTGCAAAAGGGACTTAAAACCAAAGGTGTGAGATGAGAATGGGGCAAAACACACACAAACACACCCCAAATCACATCCACACACAGAGACATGCCCCGAGCTCCGGCACTCCCTGCTCCCGGCTCCGAGCTCCCCCTCACGAACGCTGCTAATGCACTGATTTGCCATGGATATTGTTTTAAATGATGCTTCCGAGTGACCCTCAAATTTGCACACACAATAAAACCTAATCTGCATCTGCAGGCTGTGCACTGGTGTGGGGACACCTCATGCAATCCCCCCGTACACACACACATAGAGGTTTCAGAGCAAATCTGGAGCCTGTTCTCAACGGATAAAACCCATCCCCTTCTTCCCACAAGCACCCCAAAAACCAGGTGCCAAACCAGGCTGGAAGAGCTGCTTCGACAGCAGCAATTGGGATGAAACATAAGAGAAGGGATGGTAAAACAAGCCTAAACTGTGCTGCTTTACATGGGCTTCTCTTCTGCAAGCGCTGCTTTGAATCCTGCCTCGTTCCTGGGTTTTCTCGACACCAATCCCTAAGGCTGTCAATTCTCTCTGTCTTTTGGAATATCTGCTTAATTTCAGAGTATTTCCCCAGAATATTTGGGCAGAACACAGCTCCCACATAACCACAAAGAATTCCTGCAAAAGGGAATCTCAACCTTCCTCAAACCCTCAACAAACATCCCCGAGCCTGAGCCCGTTCACAGCCGTGTCTTAGGATCCGATCCCCTTTCACCCTTCCATCCCCTCATGACAGTGAAAAGGGGCACAGCTCCTCCAGCTTTCCCTTGCTCCAGGTGGATTCCTGGGATCAGTTTTATTTCCTAGCAAATAAGGAAGCTGAAGGGATGCATTAACACGGAGGAGCGGGTGCTGCTTCGTTCTGTCACCTCCACCGAGTTCACTGATTCCCCATAAACCAGGGAATGCTGCTGGAATGGGACACATTCTGGAGGCATCTCAATGAGAAAGCAAACGGGGTGTCTGTGCTGGTATTAAATAGAGAAGCAGCCCATTTAAACCCTGCTAATACCTCCGAGCACAGCAAGAACCTGAAGCACAGGTACATGGTGACAAATGACTCTGTTTTGCACAGGAAGATCTTACTCAAAAATTCCCTCAGGATAAAATCCAAAAGTAGGGGGGAAAAGTTCCTTTTCTCCACGTCTTTATCCTCAAACGATTTTATGTGAGAGGAAGGGAAAAAAAGTCTTTATTTTAATCAAACCCAGAATATTTAAGCAGCTGAAATGGGTTTATTTTTCATGTTAAAAAGGGACATTTTGAAACCACTCCATGAAACCGAAAAAAATCCCCCCAAAATGCCTTGATCACCAAATAAATTATTTAGTTCTTATAAAAACCCCGGCATGAAACGACAAACATTTTTGTCACTTTTGCACAGCTCTGATTACTGTGCATTATGCTTCCTAACAGCCTTCCCCAGCATCATCACTAATGGATTTTATAACATGCTTTATAACAGGTTATTAAGGAATATGGCTATAGCTGGTAATCGCTGTATAATATGAATAAAGCATTTAAGAAACGGCCCCTTCATTTAAACTGTTAACTGGGAAAACTGTCGCATTATAAATAACAGAAGTGAGAGGCGTTTGCTGTGGAGAGCTTCCATCTCCAGCCCTTGGAAAACGGGGATTTAGCACATTTCTTCCTCTCTTTCTTCCTGCTTTAAGAGTAAACCCCATTCATTCATCATCATTCTTCCAACCTCCTTTTGCCGCGGTGCCCACGAGAAGCGGATCCCCCGAGACTATTTTCTTTTATATGATGAGTCATTTATTTTATACAATGATACCATAAATCCTCCAAAAGTTCAAGCGCGCCGTGCATGGGCCATTGCCAAGGAGCCGTGTCATCTCCCGCCTGTGTTTACGGCCTCTCCTTCCCCACACCTCACTGTTTTGTCATCCCGTCACTGAATCATGGCAGGCTTGATCCTGCTCCCATTTAAGTCAATGGCAAAATTCCCATTGACGTCAATGTGACCAAGAAACGAGCTATCTGGGAGCGTGATGATATATGGATGTGGAGGTATATATCAAACCGCGGCCCGATGTTGAGTATCTAACTAGTAATAAAGAATTACAGTCTGCTCTGATAGTAGGGGAATAGTAGGTGGGCTTGGGGAAGCGAGGAATAAAATTAACATTATAATTGGGCAGGTATTTATAAATCTGCATCCTGGAGGAGTTTTTAAACGTCCATCGAAGATAAAAAATATCGACTCCCCCAGCTAAGAGACGGGATTGATGTAATGTGAGAGTCCTCCCGCATCCCGCATCCCACGGGTGCGTGTCAGTCCCGGCTCTGCAAGCAGGTGGCAGTGGCGACATTTCCCGACGAGGCTTCCCAGCTGGAAATGTCCAAAGCGAGGAGAGGAGAGGGGGGAGAAGAACCCTCAGCCAGGAACAAACACACAAAAATAAATAACATCTCGAAACGTTAACTTCTTTCCCTCTATCAGATCATAGTTAACAGCTAATAAAATATCAGTCTGCAGGGACGCGAGATATAACCAATACCCTAATAAAGAGAGTCAAAGAAAGGAAATTAGATCTGCTGGGTTTTTATACCATTGGAATAAAGTGATGGATCTGAAGCTTTGGACAATCGTTGCCTAAACCATCAAAAGCAGAGCCTGTGTGTGCCAGCAGGTTGCTGCGGCACCGAGAGCCGGGACGCGGCTCTGCCGCAGCGCCCGTCTCCTCCCGCTCCAACTCTTGCTTAATGTCTTTAAAAAGGGCCCATTAGCCAATGCCACATGGAAAATGATTCATGGGTGGAAAGGCAGATGAAAAAGTATGACGGTCTCTGCTCCTCTATTGCAATGTAATTAATATCAATTGAATTAATCATCGTGAGTTAAGTGAAATGTTATTAAAGAATGCACAGGCGCAAACAGCCCCGCGTCCCCCTGCAGACAAAACGTAACGTCTCCAATATTTGCCTGCAGCTGACAACCATAAATCCTCTTAAATTTACCTTCCAAGGTCAGCGGGTGCGGGAGATGCATGTATATGATTTCCTAGTTTACCTGCTAAGGAGAGAGAGGGGTCAGTAAATTATATTCCCAATTCAGCCTAATTGAATAGACTAGTGGACGTCAGACTCGAAACTGGAGGGAGCATGAGGACACACTTGACAACACAGATCCGTCACTCAAGACAAGGAGAGACAGGTAAATGGACTGACGGAGGGGAAAGATATACCACACGTATAATAACCAGCGTGTGATGAGCAGAACAAGTGTTAAAGGAAGAATAACAGAGCCACCTCCACTATCTGCAGAGCAACTTCACTCATTGTTTTAATTAGTGGAACCTGCGGCTGACAGGGGAGGGCAAGATTGAAGAGTCGCTGGAAGCTCGTTACATCCTCTCATCCCGGAATGGGTGGCAAGAGGCAATGTTTTTAAGCAAATCCAGTTGTGTTTCTCTGGAGCAGGACAACTTCCAGGGTTTGCCAAATGGGCAAAGAATGACAGGTTGATGGCTTTGAGAAAAATGGCTTCCCACTGCAGATCTGTTAGAGCAGCCAAAGCAGCAACTCAGGGATTACACAGTGTTTGCTCTTGGATGGGGCTTTTATGCAGAGGTTTCGAGGTGCTTTATATGAGAAGGCTTAATGGCATTAATCCCGTCTCACAGAGAGAAAGCGAGGCAAAGCCATTTGCTCAAAATTACTCAGTTGAGACCAAGAACCAATTGCTCTGATGACTGCTCCCAAGCCTGAACCGAAAGGGATGAGCGGAGAGGATCAAGCAGATGAAGTACAGCAAAACAGGGGCTGATGAGTGAGGAGGGGAGATGAGGTATTCATGGGAGGACTCCAAGATGGGTCTCTTTGCAAGTCTGATCCAACGAGACCAAAATCGCTGTGGAAATATAACAAATAGACTTGTCTTTTTAGAAGAGGGGCCAGGAAAAGTTGGGTGAGTCTTCAAAGACAAGCCAGGTTTCCACAGCAGAGGCTCTGGAGTTGGGAATTTGTCCTTACATTTAGCAGCTCCTGCCAGAGCACATCCAAACACGGCAGAAATGTTAACAAGTTACTCCTGGGAAAAGGAAGAGTGGGAAGGGGAATGTTGGACGTTGTCATGCAGTGTAATCAATGAGCAAAACACGTCCCACTCCTCTCGAACTCACCAGCAGAGTTCAAACAGAAACCAGAAATCTGGACTATTAATCTCATTTCAAGCCACAAGAAACTGTGTCTGCTTGCAGCGCTCCACGGCTCACTGTGATGGAGCCCATAAGCTTCATACCTTTCACTGTGTCTCTAACAGTAGGGTCCAAACATATTCAACAGTGTTCTGGTGAACAACTGATTAAGTTGCCCAACATTCCTGTGCCCTTTCCAAAATAGCATGGTTTCCATCCAATGTTGGGGGACTCTTGGAGACAACCTTGAATGGACAGCAATGGTTTCCCTATTTGACAGTCCACATCGTTTTAAATATCAAGACCAGAAGATCAGGAACCCATTGATGGGGTTAAACAGGACATTCCGGTGCTTGCAGGGAACAGAGATGGAAGAATTCAGTCTGAAGTCGAGCTGCAAAGTACCCTTAAATCCAGATACCGCAGGAAAGGTCTCCCTGGCTAGCTATGGATCAAGTTAAAACGGTGACACCACCACATCACCCTTTGTGACCTACCCTTCATCAGGGGATGCCCAAAAGGCTGCGCTGTTGAAGAAAGCTCCATCCTCACCACCAGACCTCACCTTCTGGTGCTGGTGAAGAGTCTTGTCCATGAAATACAGCAATTCTTCCACCTGGCTGAGAGCAGACCTGGGCCTTTCCCTTCCTATGGTCAGCCTCACACCATGCCCAAGAAGCTCCCCAGGCACCTGAGGAGGATGAGCAGCATCACTCAGCACACTTGGGCTCTCACCACCTTCAGAGTCCTGACCCATGAAGTTACAAGGCTCTCTAAGGAGCTTGGCCATCGTTTAAGCAATGGTCTGGCAGCCAAGGATGAAGAGGAAGTTGGAAACCAACACTTCTCAGGTCCGCAGAGGACAAAAAGCCTGAGTATTAAGACAATCTTCCCTTTCCAGTCCATGCCCACTTCCAGGGGCCTGTTTTGAGGTACCATAAGATGAGAGAGGGATGGTATTAAAGGTACAAGGAGGAGCACAACCATTACAGCTCACTTACAAAGTGGAACAGGAAGTAGGAAACGTCTCATGGTTAAAACTGCACTACTAGAAGAGCAGGGAACCGTGGACATCCCGATGGATGCGAGTGTCACATTCCAGCTCTTCATAACCTGGAGCAGAGCTGGGGACCTCCTTCTGGCTTTGGATTCTGCACATGACATGGAAAACGGGGGCACAAGAATGACCAAATTCACAGAGTTTTATGGACAATTTTCATTTCCATGGTGCTTTGGAAGGACATCTGAAGAGTCCATAAGGTACCATGGGAATAAACATAAGGCACTAGAGGAGACCAAGCATTACTAGTACCACTCTGGGACTTTCTTCTGTGTAATTCCAGGGTAGTCACTCATTCAATTTTAATCATAACTAATGCAATGCCTTTTACAAGAAGAGGTTGTGCTATATTCTAATCTGTTTTGTAATTAAGCATAAATTGTAAAGAATCAATTGCATACAGTGATGAACTCTCAGTTTACCCAGTGCCTCTGCTGCCAAAGGGTGGCCCTGTGCAATTAACTGACTTCAAAAGACCTGGCTAAAGGATGGAAAACGCTCCCAACCTCTGGCACGCGGTCTTATCTGGGAAACAGAGTAAGGAATAAAGCAGCAATGCCATAAAGATAAGGTGGAGAGGCAGGAGGGTGGGTTCTCTTTAAGGAAATATGTAAGAATAGAGAAAAAGAATGGTTTGATTCAGAATTGAGCAGGAAAAGGAGGATTTGACCCCTATGAGGTGTTTGGAAAAGACACTGTCAGAACTTGAGCCTTATCTTTAGCTTTCATTTGGGGCATCTTCCAGTTCTTCCAGTTAACACCTTTCCCACTGGCCAGAGCCAAGATGGACCCAATCCTGCACATCCTGGTGGGAATGGTCCTTTCCATCATCCAGTTTGAAGTACTGGGACTCTCCAGGCCAGCCTGTGGTGGGAGGTATCCCAGCGATGTGCTTTGTCTGGTTTTGATGCAGTAGTGGAAGAACCACAACAAGCACCGCAGGTCTGACTCTCTTCTCTGCCCAGGGGAACATAATTCAGCCTGAGAAGCTGAGCTGGGTCTCGCTGCCGTTTTGTTCATTTAAACTGCACTTTATTAGGGATCATTTTAAAACATAAACCTTTGGAAGCAGAGCCAGGATGTTCAACGTCCGGAACAGCCTGGCTGCGGGAGCTTGGATGGCTGCAGAGATCGCTGTCGTGTGCCAAACCTGGCCGCGGACACTGGGATGGCTTCAGCATCTCCATCCCGCAGGATGAGCCCTGGCTCCGGCTCCACCACCTGCCTCCACTGGAGGCCCTTCCACGCTGTCAGCAGAGGGCAATGAAGGCCATACAGAGAACCCCACACCAGCACCAGCACCGAGCCAGAAAGCAGGATTGCTTCCATCCCAATCACAAGCCGAGCAGTCCCTGGATCCGTCTCCTTCCCCACTGGACAACACAGCATTTTCACTGGTGTTTACACAGAGCAGAGCAAAGTCTCTCTACCCATAGAAATACTTCCCTTGCAATGAGCATTCCCTTCCCAAATGCAAGCCTTCCCAAACTCCCCCCGCCTTGGCACTGGCCCTGAGGTCAGAATCCATCCCAATCCATCCCACTGTCTATTCATCAGTGCGGAGTCCGGGGAGATTTCGTTTTCTTTCTTTCTTTGGAAAGCCAAGATGAACCCTGCGTGTGCTTCCGAGCCTCACAGCCTCACCGACAAGCCTCTATGCAAATCCAGTTGCTAAGGAGAAAACATTGCTCTCCCCATGTCCTCCTAAAAGCACTAATTAAACCCAAGCCCGCTCGCTGTCGCAGGGTACCAAAGCGATGCGAGGCAGTGAACTCCATGCGGGCAGCCATCAGCATCGGGAACAGGCTGGAATGATTTGGTTTTGACCGCCGGATGACCTCGAGGGCTGCCCGGCCTGATGGACAGTCGGACCATTAGTCCTTTTAACACACATTCTTCTCTGGAAACACAGACATCACTGCGCTGCTTCGCAGAGAGCACCATCTAAACCAGCCATGACCCTGCCCGCTGGGTTATGGGCCCTAAGGCGAGGGGGAATTCATTGGGGAAAGGAAGGCGACAGCTCGCCTTTCACAAAGAGCCCCCGGAACCCTCCGCATTCCCCCCAAGCCTGAGAAAGCCAGCGCCGGGAAAGGAGGGTCCGGAGCTCCGCATTCCCGGCCCCGTGCCCCGCAACAAAAGGGAAGAGGCAAATCTCTCTTTGTGTTTCCTGATGCTGGGACAGGGGGGGTTGTTTTTCCTAACCCAAATAAACACCAAACATCCCTCCCGGTACCGCTTGGGAAGAGCCGCGCTGCTCCGTGCTCTGCTCCTGGAGCATGTGAAATCCCAGCTCCTTTTCTTTGCCCCCCTCTCTTCTGCCCAGGCATAATTTTTTGGTCTTATTATTCCAAGGAAAATGAGGCAAGAGCTGAACGAGCCCTGCTGGTAATAGACCAGAACAACCTATTAATCCAGAGCAAAATTAAGCAGCACAAAGGTTAGGGAAATGAGAGGCTTGCTGTTTTTTAACCTCATAACCGAGGCCTGAGACCAATGCCTCCAGATGATGAGAGTTTTCTTTCTCCTGCCTTTAATGAGCTTTGGAGCAGGAGATCTGGGTGCAGTCTGTGGATACCCAAAGGAGTTTTGCCTCAACAGAAGCAGAATGTCGGCAATATCTGCATCTCTGTGTCACCTTGGTGCGAGGCTGAGAGCAAAGCACCGGTACCTGCAACCTGCCTCAGTTTCCCCAACTGGAAAATGAGGATAGCAGTGAATCCTCCTGCGTCAGGTGCATCACAAAGAACATCCATGAGGTGCTCCAAGACTTGCAGATGGAAGAGAATAAACCCCACATATTGCTACAAGCACACTGGTATTGCACACATTGACTCTGCCTGAACCAGTAGCTTAAAAGGCGCTGAATTCTGCTGGCAAAAGGAATACAACCCAAAGCATGGAAGGGGCAGTGTGAAGATGGAGAGGGATTTTCTGCCCCTAAAAAGATGATGCATTCCACCTAAAAACACAATGAGTAAATAACTACAGATACCAAAGCCACAACATGAGGGGGGCAATGAAAATAAAGCTTTTCATCTCGTTTTCAGTGCCTGCAGCAGACAGAGCCTGGCCTGTCCCAAGCCCATCTTAATCCCCCTCTTGGGATGACTGACAAGCTCTGCTGAGCTAAATGAGGAAACATCTGTGGGACTTTCCGAAGCGGTGGCACTGGGTGCCAAAGCCTGAATCCAGGATCCGGGATCCTGAATGCCACTTTCACAACTCCCCAGCCTCTCCATTGGGAACAGCCCAGCCAGGGCAGAGGCAGCAGTGGTGGGGCTTGAAGCCTAAGGACTGGCTCATGGCTCGAGGTCTAAGCTCAGAAAGGAGGAGGCAGCAGCAACACAAGCACTCAGCCTATTTTCCCCATGCTAACAGAGAAACTGAACTGCTGAGCCCTATTTCCCCACTTTATGAAGAGCAAGAACACAGGGAGTATTATAACCCCCCTTAAGAGGAGACAGAGAGAAACTCTGCCTCTTTGCAGCCTGCTCTATATCCAGGAAAGCCTTCCAGGGGCCTTTAATTATTATTCCTAAGCTGCTTCCCACAGCCCCTGACACTGTGCAGGCTGTGGGCTGTTTGTTTTCCCTAGCACGGTGGCTGTACAGTAGAGTGTTGCTGACCCCTGCACTCCAGCCAGAAGTGTGGCTAATGCTCCTACAAGGTAACCTTTTCACTGGAGTTCTCTTGGGTGACCCCAGAGTCCCATCTGTCCGAAGGCTAACTCCTACGGCATGTGGAAAATGCAGCTGGCCTGGCTCCAGAATGCCTCCTGCAAGACCGACCCATCTGCATCTTCTCTGCTTTATCCGAGTTTGCACTATGGCGAATTTCCCCCCTTCTCCCTCTGTTCAGCCTCAAAATTTAACTCTTTCCATCCAGGCAGAGGATTTAAGCAAAAAGAACTGGGAATTAGGAGCAAGTTTAAACACACAACCTGATCTTATTAGGGATGTTATTGTAGGGGGGTGGGACTGGAGGAGCTTTGAAGGTCCCTTCCAACCCAAACCCTTCTGTGATTCCATGAAATCCATAGCAATCTACTTTGTAGTGGTTAAGACAATAACCCAGCCCTTGATTCCCTCCCTTCCCCCAGGAGGGTTTACCTGCCCCATCTCATCCCCAGCCCCTGTTCAGCAGTTGGAAGAGCAGACACTGCTCTGGGGACAATAAGATGCTGCTGGCATCACTTTAGGGACGAGCTAAGGACGGAGGGTTGCCCAATGGCACCGATTACTGGTAAACTACAGCCAAGAAGGGGTTCAGGCAAACAATCAGCTGGGTGAAGGCTGCGCTGCATTTCCACTGTGCTGGAAACAACAGCGTTCCTTGATTCTTTGGGGAACCTTCTTAATAGTGAACTAGTGGCTGAAGATCCCCAGAGCACGACCAGAGGGATGCTGGAGCCCAGGAGCGTGTGGATTTTCAGCAGCAGCCTCTGGTTGGGTTTCTACATGTTCTAGCAATCAGCCAAACATCTGCATTGGCAGTGAACAGCAGAGGAATCCCCAACATCAAGTTGGGAATTCATGGGCACAAACCAGTGGCACTTAATGACCAGCCTCCCACTTAAAACTGGCTTCACATAAAGGAGGACAATGGCAAAATGAAGCAACCCCCATCCTATCGGTTGGGGATTTCCCTTCTGCTTGCCCAGGAAAGCCTGGATAGGCCAAGGAACAAGGGTTGACATTGAGGTACGTTTGCCCACACTTGTGAAATTCCTGGGTTTCTGCTTCATTTAGATGAGTAACATCTACAAACAAACACCGGCACCGCTCACCGGCACCCACAAAGCTCTCCTTGCAGCACAAGGGGCCGGAGTTGGCTCCTCCACACCTGGGAGGGTCAGAAACCCTCCTCTTTATTGATTTGAAGAGGCCCAGAACTGCACTGCATGACAAAGGTGCCGAATCCAACTCCAAATTACCTGGGAGTGAGGCCCCGATCCCCCCGGGCAGCTTAAATCCCAACTTCCATTAACAAATCACAACTGAGCTTTGGTTCCCGCAGGCTAGAGCACCTAATAACCCATGAATTAACTCCAGTGTATTCACAGCATTAACCAAGGGCTGATAATTAAAAGAATCCTGATAAAGACTCCGCCAAAAATGAATTAATAAGAAGAGAACTAACCCTGTACCTAACTCTGTAACGTTAGATGGGTGCTTTTGCTACTCCACATCACGCACTTAAACCCATCTCTTCCGCTCGCCGAAACCCTGGCACTAAGTGATGTCAAAACTTGAGGAAGGGCAGCCAGAGTGGCTGGGTTACAAAAGCAGAGCTTTTCTATCCCGACTAGGCTCTGACACTTGAAATCCAAGGCAGCTGCTGCTCTGCTTAGCTCGGCCTCATTCCTTCCCCCACTCCTTTTCCCAACAGCCCATCGCTCGCTCCCTCTTTGTCCTTTATTCTTTAACTCCGAGTTTCTGCAATCAGGAAAAGGAATGGCAGCCATTAGAAACACTAGTTAGGGACTTAGTCCAAAATCAATTTTAATTAAAAACACACCGCTTTAGTGTTGAACATGGTCATTTTTAGCATTGCTGGTGGCTAGACGAGCTCTGCAGCCTGCCCACCATTGATATGCGGAGAAGGACTTTCCACCAGGAACAACCCTTGTTATTAATGGAGGGGGGGGCTGGATGTGAAGTCCTGGGGGTCAGGAGAACCCTCTTATGGCTCTCAGCTGTCTCTGAACAGGGTGAGGGTCGTGGTGCTCAATGACAGGGTGAATTCCATGCTGGGGAGGGGGATATGTGGGTGAGAAGGGGCTGGCGAGGCGAGTGTGGGGGTGAATAAACGGTAAAGAGGAGCTCCATGGTTTTATGAGAGCTGCTGTGACCCAGAGTCAGTTGGTCACATGCAGCCGGTGCCCATTACCAAATCAATAAGCATTAAATCAACCTCATTTTCTACTATTTAAATTAACTATAACTGTTTTAATTGCAGATTCATAGCCTGCAAACTGCTTATTACGCTTTACATTATAGCTGAGATTTGCTTGCACGTTACAGACCATTGAGAGCACTCTACAAACCCAGCCCTGCTGAAACCTTCCTCCCCCCCAGCCTTTGGCATACAAGAGGAGACCCATTAAAACCAGGGGAAGCAAGGAAAGGGAAGAAGGGCTGGGAACACACAGCGTGGGAGCTCGGCACAGGGTAATGGTGACCACAGACTGTAGCAGGAGGCAAGAAATCAAGAGCGTGATCTCGCTCCCATGGAAGATGCTGCTGTGCTTGGTCCCTGCTGAGGTCCCAGTATGAGGGGCTGTGGGTGGAGATTGGGTGTTATAGGAGAGCCACGTTGTGTGGGGGTATCTCTTGGGGCTGGAAATGGGGTCCCTTAGCACTCAGATGAGGTTAGGGGGTTATAAATCCTAAAGGATGTAAACCAGCAGTGACCTCCAGCTGGGCAAGGTGGAGAGAGGAGATAGGAGACACCCCAAAGGGCAAAATCAGGCCAAGCACATGGGTGAGCCTGGGGTGTCCTCGAGGTGGGGCTTCCCACCAAGGCTAAACTCTTGGAGGCAGGAACTAAGTCCTGGGACAGCAGGGTCAGGGCAGGATGGAGCCCACTGGCTCTGCAAGGCTTGGAGCATCACTGCACAAAGATGCCTCATGCTTCACTGCATTCCTTCCTGATTCCTTCCTGATTTCCAGACATGTTTGATTAAAAATAAAATACAGTAAAATATAATAACCCCATCCCATGGTTAAGGCTCTTTAACCAATTTTGGACAGTTTTCCTCTTTCCTAGGGAGTGCACGCCCTGGCTCTGGCCCTGGCCATCATTCTGGCTCTCTTGCTCTTGTCTTCTTCCCATCCCGCCTCTGAGACAAGGAATAGGCTGTAGGTAAATGGGAGTTTGCTAATTTTTTATGGATGTCAGTCTCTTGACATCAGTGCTAGATAGACTGGTCCCTGGGTCAGTGGCAATGACCCCAGCAGCACTAAAACATGCACAGAGTAAACACTCAAGGGTGGGCAGCGAGGGGGTTATTCTACAGGGGGTTTGCTCCATGCTGGCTCCAGCCCCCCCCCCTTGCTCAGGGCTATGGGTGGACGGGCTCAGAGTCCCTGTGGCTCTCAGGCAGCGAGGGAACTCTCCAAGCAACACTGTAGGGCTTTAAGAGCAGTGAGCTCTACTTGATGGACTTGGCAGTGCTGATGAGAAGCCACATCCCCAGCAGGGCAGGTTTATACGTGCCTTTCTTCCCTATCTTTTACAATGAGGGTGGCAAAACACTGGCACAGGTTGCCCACAGAGGTGGAAGATGCTCCATCCCTGGAAATATTCCAGGTTAGGATGGATGGGGCTTGGAGCAACTCGATGTAGTTGAAGATGTCCCTGCTCATTGCAGAGAGGTTGGAGCTTTAAAGCTTCCTTCCAACCCAAATCATTCTATGGTTCTGTTCACCTAACGCTATGGGCACTCTAGAATCAAGCAGCCTCCAGTACTGCCACAAGCATCATCCAACCTCTCATCGCATCAAAGGAACCACCATCATGTGAGAGGATATGGGCAGCACAAGAAATGTGTGGACAGCTGTGGATGCTATCAAAGGAGCAGACTGAGGAGCAGAAAGGCACATCCAGCCTCATCCCCTTCCCAATGACCAGGGTGCACATAGTACACACAGCTCCAGCATCTTCAATTCACCACCTCCCAAAGCACCTTCCCAGTGTCTCCATCCTCCTCCCCCTTGCACCAGCACAGTCACAGACCATTATCTCCACATTTCGGTGTCAAAATTAAAAAGAAGAAACTGAGAAGTTTGAGGCTATACAGTTATCCAAATTCAATA
>JANHGB010050993.1:13425-25062 GCA_026283785.1 Coracopsis vasa | reverse complement strand
AGCTTCTCTGGGCACCCTGTGCCAGCGCCTCAGCACCCTCACAGGGAACAGCTTCTGCCTAAGAGCTCATCTCAGTCCCCCCTCTGCCAGGTTAAAGCCATTGACTGACTCCACGCTTCTCCAGATCCTGATCTCCATCAAAGAGGAGACTGAGGCAGCAGCACACAGCTGATCTTGCAGTTTATCACCACACATATGGAGAAATCAAAGCCACATCTTTTTCCCCACTTCCCACCGCACTTGCAGAGCTGGTCCCCAGTTACTGTGGTCATCTGAGGTGCTGTGGATCCCACATCGCACATGGGGTGGCTTGGTATGAGACCACTGACTCGTGCTGCCAGCAGTGGTGGGTTACTACTTTGCTAGAGACTTTGGAGATGCCATTTCAAACACTAGCAGAGCAGAAGCTTTCCTCTCTCCAGAGCAGGCTCCCTGCAGCTCCATGCCATCCTACACGCCTCTCCTTGCTTCTCCCCACCACTGAGGGGTGCAAAACACAGCTGCCTGTCCAGAAAGTGCCCGGAGCAGGGACCAGACCATTGATGCTGGGAGAACGAAGTTTTCCCTCACCCAGTTAGCACAGCCTTTACCTGTGCCAGTGTTTTACTAAGAAGACGGGGAGGGATTGCAGGCTATTAAGTATCCACAGGGCTTAGTGGTATTAAGATCCATTGCTGGAGTTGAGGGAAGTGGCTGGGTAAACAGGCTCTCAGCCCGATGCCGCTGGGTCCATTAGCCAGTGCTGCTATCAGTGGGGAGCAGAGCGGAGAGCGATCCATATGGATGCTTTTGTTTTAAGAGCCAGCTCTCATTTCAGTGCAGGCAGCTCAGCAATGGGGCCACATCTCTGCCCCAGCAGCCGCATGGGCAAAGTGCATGGTTGGGAAAGGCTCCCTGGGAAGAGGCTTTGCCATCAAAACCCCCTATCCCTTTCCTTCCACAGCCCAGTTCCCATAGGGAGCAGACAAGGACAGGCACTTTGCATACTCGGAGGCTGGTTTCAGCTCTCTTTTATCCCCTTCCCTTCCATTCCTTGGGCTCTGTTCTGTTCTGGGATTTAAGTGAAAACACACTGGCACACACTCATCCACAGCCTTTCTATTCTTCAAAGCGGTTCAACAACACAGCCAGCATGGCTCCCTGCTACTTTTGGCTGAGGGATGCAGCAGACATCACCACACCATTTAGCATCTGTTGTGGACTTGGATTCAAACACTTCTTTGGCCGATCTGGCCACGAACTCCTATTATCCAAGAGAGAGAAACCTTCTAAAGAGTGTGGCAGAGCCCTGGTGAGTTTGGTCACAAAGAGCCAAGCACCCCGGTGCAGAGCAGGTTAACCCAGGACACTGCTATTGTGTGCTGTCTGCTGTCCCAAAGAAACCTCTCCATGATGCTCTGCACCCAGCCATGCGGTATGGATACAGCCCTGAACCCCGCTGGGGTGAGCAGAGGGGCCTCCCTGCAGGTACCTGCACCCTTCAGAAGATGCTCTGTGCATCCCTGGCTCTGTGGTGCTCCAGGAGCCAAAGGCAGCAGGAAGGCTGCCCCAGTGCAGCTCCAGTCTGGTAAACAGAAACCTCCAGCCTCTTCCAGGTCAATGCATACAGGGATACCCATTCATTTCAAAACCAGATTGTCTACAGAGCAAAGGCAGCACCTTTTTGCTTTCTGGGCATCTCCCTTTACTCTGCTTTAGAGAGCAACAGAGCAAGCTGGAGAGAAGGAAAGGCATAGAGTAAGCACACTTCCAGCAAAGGTGACCCTTGCCAAGACCCAGCAGCAGACCTGTGCCCTGCAAAACTGCATTCACACTGCAGGCAATGGTCTGATTTTAAGACCCAGCTTCTTGTACTTCATGTACTGAGCTGCCCTGATGCATACAAAGACCAGACTTTGTATTCTTGCTACTTTGGGCAAAATACTTCTCTTCTCAACAGCCAAAACGTTTCTCTGAAGATTTTCCTTTCGCCAGCATCAAGTGCTCCTGACGCTGTGGGAGGAGGCTGTGAGAATGGGAAACGCCACAGACATTCATCTTCTGCAGGGCTCATCTTTCCTGTGGATTTGGCAATTACTGCAAACAACACAGGCCGGGCTCAACAGTAGGTGAGTGAAAAATGGGCTCTGACAGCCCTAATTGAGCCTGAAGTCCCATTTACTGCAATGATCTGGCGTAATTAAAACCTCACAACTGGAGAGCAGTGGTGAGCACCAGACAGGATGGGTTCCCTGCGCTGCTACAGGGAACACACACTCGCCAGGCTTTGGACTTGCAGCCAGAACAGCTTGAGCCACATTGATGGAGTCATTGAGGAGAAGTAACTTGGGATTGCAGGGAGATGACCCCTTGTGCCCAGCAGCCACCCCACTCATGGCAAGAGGGAGGGAAATCCCATCACAAACTCGCACTGAGCACAGGGTTCCAAATATTCCCTCTGCTTCCAAGATTCCCTCAGATGCAGCTTGCTGCCATGCCTGCACCTTTGGGATACTCTCTCCGCTGCCACGCTAAGGCAGGAACAGCCCAGCTGCTGCTTTGCCATTTTATTTCAAGCTTTCCCTGTTATCTCAGTATAAAGCAAGGGACAAACATTCTTGCAAGCACTGATGGGAGCAGCTCTGCATGCTCAAGGGCTCTCCCAAACCTCTGCCCTGTGCCACGCCAGCTGCTAACACACCACGTCCTCACTACCCCAGCAGCACCTCTGCAATTGCTCTCTCCTTATTAACGTAATTGGGATTTAATTCCAGAACATCATTTGCAAGCTTCACTTAGCCTGAGACAACTGAGGGGAACGCAATGGGAAACATCTTAGTTTCTGCTGTTAAAGAGCCACCAAGTAAATGTAATATTTGAACAAACACACACCAGTCAACAGGACAGGGTGTGGGATGCTCATCCAGCTGCAGTGTGTTTGTAGGGAAATAAAAGCCTCAGTAAGCAAAACACATTCTGTTCTGCACATACACATAACAAATCACAGCTAAATAAAAGGCCTTACATCATCTGGAGTAAGACATAACTTGCCATTTATAAGCATTTTTAGGAACAGCCCTCAAAGAGGAGGTTTAACCGCGCTGAGCGCAGAGGGTGCTAATCAAACGCTCCACTGCTGTATCTTACTTGATAGGCACGATGCTGGAGGGAGAAAAGGAATAATTACTTAATCATTAGCATTTTGGAAAGCCATCGTAACCACAGTGGTGACTTCATTATATAGACTAGTATACTGATCCTGCCATCCTATACCTAAGGCTGCAATGGATGTAACACGCCATTCAGGCCTCCTTCCTAGCAGGGTTTTGGTTTGGGGTGTTGTTTTTCCCCCCTCTTTCTCCCCGTCAGCCGCTAAGAACTGGCCAAACCACCCAAACTTGCACTAAATCACAGCGCAGCGGCTCATTAAAGCCTCCCCTTCAGAGAGCAGCAAGGCAGCACCGCAGCGATGGTCAGTGACGCAGCGCTGCTCTTCCCAGGCACATCACCTGTGCTGCAATCCCAAAATAGCCCATCCCAAAATAGGCCCTCGAGGCAGGAGAGGGACCCAAGCTGCACACGCAGGCGTTTCCAACAGGTAATGCAAAGCCTCCTGCATGCCCAGCCTGCAGGAACACGAACCCCAAACCACTGCTTAATTCTGCAGCGCATCTGGACCTCCTCGAGCCCTGCTGTGATGCTGATTTGAGCACCGAGGTGTGAGATGAGCATTTATGCACCAAGAAGCCCATCAGCTGCCAGAGAAGAGCCCACAGCACTGCACATCTTGCCACCAGCCCATGCTGCGGTGGGGCCATGGCTGGACCTGGCACCGCTCCACGTGCTGCTGTGGCAGGGACTGGGCCACTGAAGAGGGCTCCACCATGGTGAGGAACAGCAGAGCATCCCCAACACTCAGCTTGGGCTTGGTCCAGCTGTGGAACACCAGGACTCAGCTTTACCCCTCATTTAACCCATTAATTTAATGATTCTGTGATTCTAAGCTTTCAAAAAAGGAAAACCAACTCATTTCCAATCCCACCTTCCACTGCACTCCCATCCTCAGCTGCTTAGATATAGACGTTTGGGTTCATCAAGATACTACCAGTGATGCTTGCTGCTTCCCTCAGGGAACGGACCACATCACCTTGGTCAACCCACACTGGCCTTTGCAAGGGCTCAATCCATGAAGGAATCAATTTCTCCCTCAGAAATCCCAACACAGGGACCTCCTCGATCAGGCACCTGCCCATTGCACTGTATTGCCACTCTGTGCACATCACCCTGCTGATAAATGGGGGCATTGTTCTTGGGACTTGCCCAGTGATGGTCTCCACATGCAACGCTTCCATCTTCAGAACGATCAAAGCTTTTCTACTGCAACATCCTTGCCAAAGACACCATGGGATAAACTACATCAAGAGAAGCTTCGTCTCTGGTTGCCCAGAGAGGTGGTGAATGCACCAGCCCTGGAGACATTGCAGGCCAGGCTGGATGTGGTTTTGGGCAACCTAGTCTGGTTGAAGATGTCCCTGCTCATTGCAGGTTGGACTGGATGAGCTTTGAAGGTCTCTTCCAAACCAAACTGTTCTATGATTCTAACCAAGGACAATTGCAGTGGGTTCAGCTTCCTTGATGGCACCGGGGCATCAAATGGGGTTTTTAAAACCCCACCCGAACTGGCAGCCTCCCTAACACACAAACCAACACACATTTCTTTTGGGGTCTCTTTTGGCATCACCACTTAAGGGCAGCCCAGGCCAGAGGCAAGTTGAAAAGAAAGGAGCAGGTTTCACATCCTCCAAGGGCCTGTGAAAGGACATAAAAGGAAGCTGCAGTCTGTTAAAAAGCACTGAATTTTCAGGTATTCCACCCATTCCTGGGGCTCTGCGGGCTCTGCAAAGACAGAAGAACCAGAAGCATCTCTGCCTGCCAGGTCTGCAAATCCTGACTTAGCCCATCATAGAACCCCAGCCTGGTTTGTGCTGGAAGGGACCTTAAAGCTCATCCAGTCCTAATGCCCTGCCATGGGCTGGGACACCTTCCACTAGAGCAGCTTGCTCCAAGCCCCTGTGTCCAACCACACTCAAACTGCCTAAGTCTACTGGTGAATAAAGCACATGGAAATCCAGAAGACCCAAAGGGTTGAAATCTGGAGGAGAACATTAAACCCAGCACAAACTTTTCTCCCTTTGCTGTTTTCACCCACAGAACTCATTACATTTGCTGCTGCGGTCTTGTTGATTTCCTGGCACAACCTTTGGGCCACTGGACCAGGCTGGTTTGCACAGCATTTGCTATTATCAAGAGCCTCTGCAGCCTGCAGACTTGCACACGCACTTTACTGCCCATACTCCTTCCCTGGACAACCCCCCTTAAGCTTTACACAGAAAGCATCTGCAGCGAGCCTGCTTTGCTGCTGTCCATGCTGTGAGCGCAGGATGATCTCCAACCCCTGCTCCCCAAGCAGTGGCCCTTGGGAGGCTTTTAATTTTTCCTACTTTGATTAAAAAAAGGGGTGTCCAAAGCTGCAACCCCCCCCCAAAATCTCCTCCTGACCCAGGTTACAACTGCCCTTTGCCAGGCTTTCGTGTTGTCCTTTAAGGTGCCAGCAGATGTTGATGGCAAAATATTCTCCTGGGATCACACTCAAGCCTGTCCTCATAAATCACTGGCAAAGGATGCTTCTAAGTTTGCCCGGGAAGCATCTTGCCTCGAACAAATCCATATTTATAGGCTCCAGATATATTTTTCAGCCTGGGTTTATTTATTACAGCCACGGCCAATAAAGCAAGGAAATTCAGCTCTATGCGTGCGCTGCAGTCAATGAGAGAGCAGAATTTGCATCGCTTTGAAGTATAATCTTGCACAGCAACAACTAATCTGGCCCTGATTATCTTCCTATTTGCTTATCGCTGCCTCTGCTGATGGGGAGATGGAACCGGGCAGCACTGCATTAGCAGAGGGGAAGCCACGCCAGAGCTCAGATAATCTGGAGCTAAGGCAGGTATCCATGTGGTTGTTGTTAGTTAGGCTACGAGTTATCCTGTCTCATAAATACCTGGCCTTCCCCAAGCTGCTGGATCCTGCAGCACTTCCCAGCCTCAGCAGAGTCTCCAGGGTGCTGGTTCCGCTGCCAAGTGATCAACTTTCTATCTATGAAACATCTGAAACGAGCTCAAACCTGGCGAGCCGCCACTTCGCGAGCCCACAGAATAACAAGCTCATTGTAAGTCCTTTTAGCGTGGATTAATTGGTGCAGTGTGAAGAGGGCAGAACAACAACCACCCCTCGGGAAGGCGGAAAGCTCATCGGGTTTCGTTTGCTCCGGATACGGGGCCGGTAAAGACTTCCATGCCACCCCAGCAGGCACAAGCTGTCCGTGAGCCTGGCTTCACATGTGCATCGCCCTGCTCCTCTGCTGCTATTTTAACATTTCCTGCCATTCCAGTGGTTGTCTGGGAGAGGAAATGGATTTTAAAAGCATCTGGAAACGCTGCAGCTATCATCAAGGTAATTAAATGAAAGGAAAACAGCCCAAAGCGCATCCGTCAAGAAGGGAAAGCAGAAACATGAAGTTCTGCTCCCGGTGGTGCTGGCCAAGCCCTGTGGCTCTGCACTCTCCATGTCCCTCATGTTAAAAAAGAGCATTAATAGTGCCTTAATGCACTGCAGGGGAGGAGGTTTATTTAACATAAGGTCAGAGTGCTATCACCAAGAGATGTTTTAAGTATTTGCATGGGATTCTGGCTGTCACTAATCCATTGGGAATACCACTGGTGCCAAGTTAAACATCAGCATTCCCAGGTTTTCTGCAAACCCACCTCCTTCCCCCCACATCCTCCCACTTACTGTCTTTTCAGCCTGGATGTGGCCATGTGAGTACCTGGACTCAGGAGATCCATCCACTCAGCCCTGCACGAACCTGGGCAGAGGCTTGGGCGACACATCTTTGGATGCCCAAAAGACCCCAGGGTGCTACTACAAGCAGCCTACAACGTGTGTGATCCCATGTGTCAGAGAGGAGAAGGAACTGCAATGAGAAACAGGATGAACATTTTGCCATCCCCAGATGCCCAGGCAAAGGACAGTCAAAGGATTGTGTTGTCTAATGGATCAATACTTTTCGGAGAGAATTCCATTAGCTGTGACACCTCTTCCTGATACAGGGATAACTGGAAGTCATTCAAGTCATCGGTCCCCACGATAGTACCTGCATACTGATGGAGTGCTAATTGCATTTGGGACATTAAAAGGTCATAAATCAAACCGGTGTCTCCCTGGGCCTACAATAACTCGATTCGTACACATAGGACTTAAACCTCCTGATCAAGCAGGGAACTACATTTATTAACATTTCTTCCACTGTGTTTCAACACCTCAGTCAAGTGCCTGAATTGTCCAAACGGGCTTAAAACTACAGTTAATCAATATTGAGTGTGTTATTAAGCAGCATGCGGCCAGAAAACTGCCTGCTGCTTTGTGTCAGCCCATTCTTCTTCCAAAGACCAAATGATAGAAGCAGCCCCTTTATTCCAAGTAGATGCCTGCAAAAACTCAGTGCCAAACCTCAGCTGATTTTACACCTCTGACTGCCTTAACATTTCTCTGCTGGCAGCAACTAAAAGCCTTGCTGTACACCACATAGACCTACAGAGCTTGTGGCGCTAGCAGGAGGGAGCTGCTGGTGGCCACCTTCCCATCCAGAAGGCATCACAGGTACTCTAAGGCATTGCTTCAGAACCAACATGTGCCATTCATTAACTCAATAGAAAATGCACTTTTACTTTGCCCAGATGACAATTAAAAGTAGTAAATGCAAAGAAAATAAAGGAGAAAATCTCGAATGCTGAATGGGTCACATCATACAGGCTTGGGTGCTGCTCTGTAGTACAAAATCATAGACTCAAAGACTGGTTTGGGTTGGAAGGGACCTTAGAGCTCATCCAGTTCCAACCCCCTGCCACGGGGGAACCTTCCATTAGACCAGGTTGCTCCAAGCCCCATCATGGGACAAATTAACATCATCATCAAAAAATTAGCCAAGTTAATGTCAAAGAACATGAGTTTGGCAGTAATACAGAGTCACAGTGAAACCAACCTTGGCTCCGAGTGCCAAAACTGTACTGCCACTTCAGAGGGAAACAGGGAGCAGCGGGAATAACCCTGTACCCTGATCACTGAGGCATTTTGCAATCAGACTATGACTTAGTGCTCTGCTCACCGACAAGGGACCACTAACAGAAGTGAGCTTTAAGCAAAGCCAGCCCACCACAGCAAGCTGCTGTGATGCTCCAAGAAGGAGCATCACCACCTCTCCAAGAAGGAGCATCACCACCTCTCCAAGCAGGAGCATCGCTACCTCTCCAAGCAGGAGCATCGCTACCTCTCCAAGCAGGAGCATCGCTACCTCTCTGAGCAGGGTGCATCTATGCCTTCACTCATACAGCATCGAATGATGCCTGTGGGCAGGCGCAGTGATGGACAACAAACAGTGATGGAGAAAGAACTTCTGCCCTTTGAAGTTAAGGTATCTCTTAGCACGTCAAGAGGACAGGAAGTCAGGTCTCTAGTGAGGCAGATGCAGTTTTGAAAGAAAGCAAAAACTGGGCATAAGGCAGGATTTTTAGGCTGCAAACTCTCCTTGCTCCCGTGCTTTGGAAAGCCCCTCCTGCTGAACAAACAGCGAGTCCTGGTAATTGGCTTTTGCACAGCACCAGCTCCGCATCGCTCCCTCCCCTGTAGGGTGTCTGCATCGTCAGCAACCAGCGCTCACCCAGGACTATTTGTAACAGCAATCAGAGCAGGATGTACAAGGATACACACTGCATGCTCGGCTGGACCGTTCGGGCTGAATCAGCTGTCATACGCTGTCTGTATCACAGATGAGTGCCTTCCCTCGCCTCTCACAGCAACCTCTTTTGCACTATGCCGAGCAGCAAATACGGCCCTAAATACAGCCCCATAAAGGTCCCCTGATCCTCATTTTGGCTTACAAATCCAAAGGAAAACGCCCACGCTGTGATGACAGCTCGGGCAGCTCACCCTCCTGCAGTCTGCTGAGCAGAACTGAATTAACTCTTCTGGGGTTACACTGAGGAGGCCCTCAGTGACATGGGTTAGCGATGGACTTGGTACTCCTGGGGTAAAGGTTGGACTTGAGATGCCTGCGTTTCTTCAGCTCTGCCCCATTTGGTGAGCAAGGGGAGGACACAGAGGACATGAAGCCGGGAAGAGGAGCTGTGTCCGGAAAGGCAAAGGTACAGAGCTGAGCCCAGCGAGTCCCCGAGCCTTTGAAAGCTCTTTATCTGCACACTTAGGGCATGGTGCAGCCATGACAAGAGGAATGCAATGCATGGAAAGCAAACACTCCTGCCTCCATCCATAGGGGTGCCTGGTCACCCACTGGGGACATGCCATTGAGTACACCACAGCCAACAAGCTGTGCTCATTTCCAACACACATACTCTGACCCAAAGAAACAAAACCCCCATTCTGATATATATAACTATATAGCTTGTCTAGATTATATTAAAGGCTCTGATAACCATTTTCTGCTGTTTTTATGCCAAATTCCAAGTAGCTTTTCCCCCATCTCTTTGTCTTTTTACTTAAAGCAAACGCACAATCTAATCTATGAAATAACATAATTAACACTTTTACAAACAACTACATCTTGATGTCAATCTGTGCAACAACAACAACCCCCTACAAGAATATAGTTTGGGTATTCCCGAGCTATCCCTCCCCATTTGTAATGGCCAGAGTAGGAAGTAGAGCATGAAATTATTATTTAAATGGGATCTGAACACGCAGGTGTTAATTTGAACACTGATCAGATGGAGGGTGGAGAAGCAGCAGGTACACTTATTTAAATGGCTCATTTCCAGTTTCTCTCTCTCTGTTTGGCAACTGCATCCTGTGGAAGCCAGTGGGCACAGCCTCTGTGCTGGAGGACTCTTGCACACACACCTCATACACAGCGGGTAAGCACAGGTCAGGGTGGGCTTGAGCCCACCTCTTCCTGCCAGGACTTGATGATCTTAAAGGTCTTTTCCCACCTAGTTGATTCTATGATTCTATATCCAGGATGCACCGCACAAGGAGCATCGCTTGCAGCGTGGTCACTCAGCCGCTGTGTCTTGCACTCACTACCTAACACCCTGCCTACAGTATTCCACTGCTTTATCCCTCCTGTTACCCCACAAATCCCCTATGATCAAAGCACCATCCAACATCAATGAGCTACAAGACTCTAAGCTCACACGACACCTTCGGCATCTGTAGACCCATCAGCTTAAAGAATAAGTGGTTGGGGTTTATTTGGGAGAGTTCTGCTGAGATGAGGCACTGCTTTATGAGGCTCATTACGATCCTACTGCAGCAGTGACCTTCAGCACACGGCAAAGGGAAGCAGGATTTAGTGTTCGTGTCAACAGCATAATGAAACAACCCCGAGGAAGGCCTGCTCAGCCCCAACTTCCATCCTGCTGAAGAGCCTGCAAATCCGCGGCAGCGAGAGGGAGTTGGCAGACAGAAATAGACGGAAGCCTTCAGCCTTTTCATCCCAGGCTCCCGCGCCACGGAAGAAGTCATAAATAAGGCAACAAAACGATTTGCTGGATGAAAAGCCCATTAGAGGAAGCAATTCTCAGCTTTTCATCCGGAGTTTTCCCGGCAGCAGCCGTTTGGATGCCATCGGTCTCCGCAGGGAACGGGCTTTTCGGAAACCCAGCCCTAGCTTAACACACCAAGGCTGGCTTCCCAAAACCGGCTTCCAAATACACTTGCAAAGAGGAGCACTTCTACAGCTGGATATCTCCACTTTGGGGCTTATACCTTGGGCACCTGTACGATTTCCGATAGCACAGAGTACCCCATGGCTCATTCATACCTGCCCCACAACCCTGTGAATAGCCTCTTGTATAGCAGTATTTGGGAAGGGCAGGTCCAGACTGGCCCCCTTTGGATGCTGTAAACTCATCCTCCCCTGGGACATCCACAGTCCCATTTTATCTCCCCTTTCTTCCTTCAGCTACATTAACAGAACTTGTATGCAGCACTATGCACTGCTCAGACACACCTAAAACTGCAGCAGGGCTTTTAGTTCCTCTTTCATTAAACCAAACACATCCACATCGCCAGGAATATGGCAACAAGCAACCCAGAGCCACACTCCCCCAAGAGACAAGGGAGAGCCACAGCTTCAGACCTGCTCCACAGCTCAGCAGCCTCCACTCCTGGGCAAACACTGTGTGAGGAGCCAAAGGGCATTTGAGAGCCCTTCCCAGCCCCACATGTCACCTGGCTCTGCTGGAGGGGCCCCAGTATCAGACAGTCATTCACTTTGCATACGATTTAGCCACCTTGCAATTAGAGGTTCGACTGACTTACTGGAAATCCCATAAGACCACCTATACCAACCGGACAGCCACCCTCTTAGACTTCAAATCAGTACCCAAATGAACCAATCTTTACGTAGTGATTTCACTAATTTGATGAATTACCATCAACATTGCCTTGTTGGTTTACCCTGGCTTTGATACTTGACAAGCACATTGCTTTGTTGCTTATTTTGCATGAAGATGCTCCAAGGGCTGGAGCAGCTCTGCTCTGGAGCCAGGCTGAGAGAGCTGGGCTGGGTCAGCCTGGAGAAGA
>JANHGB010050992.1:3550-14196 GCA_026283785.1 Coracopsis vasa | reverse complement strand
ATAGTTATTCTCAAGGAGCCAAGCCCTGCTTCGGGCACACTGCAGGCAGGAAGGCAGTTCTGCTCCATAGACCCTCAGATAGAAAACACCCACAGTTGCCAGGCAAGCATGGAAGGTATAATGTAAGGTCTCCCAGACTCATGCTGTAACTTGAGGACTGCTCTGATTTGATTTCAAGCTGTTTCCGTTATATGCTCTCCATGCACGAGGGGAGTGCGGTAAAGCCTTCTTAGCCTGGCTTTCGGGAGAGCTGCACTGGTTAGACTGTCCCACCAGATGGCACTGGAACAGCAGAAAGAAACCCCCCAAGGCCCTGGGCGGGCATCGCGTGGCAACCTCACACTGCTCCTAGCCTCAAGGGTAGATTTGGCAGGAAGATTGTAAATAGCCTGCCCTGTCCTCTCTACCCTGTGCCCAAAAGCCAGGGAGGCCCTACATGCCGTTTAGAGCCTCTGCACCCATTGCGTGCTATGCTCTTGCCAGCCAGCATCGGCGCGAGGGACACCAATCTGCCTCCAGAGCCCACGCAGCCATCCTGCATGTCCAGTCAGGATGGGACAAGGCAAACACCATTTGGAAACAACTGGATAAAGCTGAATTAAACACAGGGAGTACAGCCAACTCAGCCAGGCACTCCCTAGCACTGCATCACACTGAAATACGCTGGGCAGGTTTTAATGCCAGGCAGCGAGTACTCTAGCTGTTGGGTTCAACCACAGGCAGTAGCCTCCTCATGACACAGACATCAACACAATCACTTTTGAAGGGCACACTCTTCAGGTGACCACATCACCCGCTTTTACCACACTAAAGTCAGCACCTGCACAGTAAAGCAAAGGGCGGGCAAAAGCTGCCCCTGGATGCCAGCCTCCAGCACAGAGCCAGCATTGACTCAGAGGAGGAAGGGCCCTGCTGCTGACTCCCTGCAGGACAGGGACGGCTGATGCAGAGGGTGAAGTACTCCTTGCTGACTCACTCACTCTGGCCTGTGGCACCGTGGCCCTGTCTCTTAGACTGTGCCTCTCATTCACAGTTATCTGCATGTTTAGCATTTTAAGAGTGGGCAGGCACTGCACACCCTGCTGGTCCTTGCACAGCCTCTGACCTCCCCCAGCTGAAGGATCACGGTCAGCGCTCCCCACCACCTACTTACCCTGCATGTCAGACATCTCACCAGAGACTGCCAGCCCATTTCAGGACCCACCTCACCAGAGCCTAGCACAAAAGTTGTGCTAGGAAATAGTTCACATTGTGGGTATCCTGTTCAAAGCTTGCACAAGCAGGACTACTTGTGAAGCTAGACCAGGCTACTCAGGGCAGGTTCTCTGCTTGCAGTAACCTATTTCTGTATGGCATATTTTGCTTAAGGACTTTTCCTATTCTTCTGCCCCAAAAATCTGCAGCACTCATTTCCAAGCATACTTTGTACACATACCCATGATACTGACTTCAGCTTTACATATTAATGTCAGCAGTCCCTAACTCTGGGCCAGACACAGTCTATGATGCTGCATCTATAGCACCTTAGCACATATTCTCCAAAGAAAATGCTTTCCTATCCCTTTCCTCTTGGTACTGGAATCCAGTTCCTTGCCCCTGAAAGCTAACCAAAGTGATTGTTTGTTTAGTATCACTGATGTAGCACCTCCACACATCTTTGAACAGTTTGCTTAACACCATGATCAGCACTTATGGACAAGTACTTAGACTACACTTTAAAAAAGACTAGGAGTTCAGCTCCTATGAGCTAAACTTTGAAGACAACATACGTACACACATGCATGCACACTGGCAGACCACAAAATGAGATATGTGCCTGCTCTGAGACATCTTGATTCCAAGCCCTACACTATGCTGTCTCTGCATGAAGGAAATGAAGCAGTGGGGATTAGGATAGCAGAACATGGTTACACTTGGAAGCACCAGTTTCTTTACTGCCAACCTGTCAAGAGAGATGAAGAAAATAAAAATAAAAATCTTTAAATTGTGCTTCTGTAAACTTGACTGGGGTCGCCATTCAGGAAAGCATTTGAATTACAAGCTATGGTACTGGTGGGCATGAAGGCAAAGCTGCTACTGGATGGAAGGAAGCATTCAATAAAAGCCCATACAAACCCTGCTGTCATTCAAAGCTGTTCTGGTCCATTTAAAACCAGACCTATCAAAGCTCTTGGTCTAGCATGTTATGGTTGCCTACCTTCTTCTTCTTTATGACTCCTGCATGCTAAAGTCAAGACACCTCTTCCTTTCCCTATCTCAGATGCCCCTGAGAACATCTCCAGATGCTGCAGTTCTGCTCTGTGGCTTGTTCCATACTCAGGTCCAGCACTTGTCCATGTCCCTCCCAGACACAGCTCTCTCCTGCCCAGAAGAAGTCACTGCAGGAGTCAGCCTGCTCTTGCTGACAGACGCCAGCTGCAATTTCTCTTCAGAGAGCCAAAGAACCAGTGCTAGCCCAGGGGCCAGGAAATGGTTGCCTGTACACCCTACCTTCCAACTGCTGGCGGCCCAGCCGGTCCCTGGAGATGGCGGCTGAGCCCAGGGATTGCCGCAATCCCCTCATCAAGGCAGATTTAGCAGCAGATGGCAGCATGTGATCATGGGTGACACTGAGCTTGCAAGCCCTGGTCACAGGTGTCAGCAACCCAGCGAGACTTTGCAGACCAGGACTAGGAGGGCAGGGGAGCACCATGCCTCTTTACATCCCTAAAGCACAAGACTCAACACAAAGGCTGCAAGTTACAGGCAGGTCCCTCCTTTGGGGAATGTTCTGTTCAATTTGGTCTCCTAATGCCTCCGCTCCAACATGCAGGAGCTGCCATTCTACAATGCCTGGGAAAGCAGGCCATTGCAAGTTACCTGGCTGCCCTGCCCCAAACACAAGTGATACAGGAAGTTCACCACAGGCTGCCAGTAGTGACATGCATAACACAGCATAACATGGCTCTGATCAAGAGCCACTACATGTACCAGCTGCTGCTGATTGATCTTCCTGTGCTCAGAGGCACTTTCAAGTGTCTTTCGGAACCCCAACTCTGGATGAGGACACGCTGCTATAGCTAATGGCAGCTGGCAAAATTAAGACAAACTTCATCCTGCAATGTGCTTTTCGTGACTATTACATGGACAAACCTATTAACTTGGAAGAAAGAGACCCAAAACAGTCTCTAGACTTGGAATCTGTTGTTCACATAACATAATGAGCACTCAGTGGAATGCCTCGACCTTAAGGCATTACAGTGTGTGTTGGCTACATAGGCCCCAGTGCTCCATTTGTATGCATGACAGCTTAGTTGTGCTCCCTGCTGGAGCTTTGTAGATTTATGCTGATTTAACAGGGTGAGTTCAGGTTCAGATCCTGTTCCCCCATTACCAAAGCTCAGGAAGACTTCAGGGTTTTTGGTTTCTTGTTTGGTTTTTGTTTCATTTCCTCCAATGGATATCTCTTCCTCTCAATTTCTTCAGGAACCCACACACAGCACCAAGGCTTTGTTAAAGCTAGCGAGTTTGTGCCTGCAATCCAGATTGTGTGGCTGTAGTAGTTACTGCACAGCTGTAGCAGTTACTGAACTAGTATTTTAAGCTGCAGAACACAGAACAGAATTAATGTGGGGAGAGGAAGAAATGCTCACATCCCACCTCAACAACAGCTCTTGGAGAAGACAAGACAACCAATAACCAGACAAAATGGGATTTTCTCTTTGACACTTGTTTCTTTACCCTTTCTACATGCTAGTCTGCCTCCCAGCTGGCATGAGCTTTTTTCCTCCTTTGACCATTGCCCCTCTTAGACCAAGGGGCAGCCCTTCCTAGCTGGCTAATAGCTGGCTAAGTAAACCAGCTGATCTATTATGTGGAACATAATCAGTGTTCAGGAGATACTGCTCAGTTTGGTCTGCTGATCCACATTAAAGGCCTGGCCTTATCCTTTACCTGGAGAATGCTATTGTTTGCAACATCAGAGACTGTACCTATCGAGCAGCCTGCATACTGGCTTTTGCTATGTTAGAAGAAACCACTGGCAACAGAAAGTGCAAGAAGAGATGAGAAGATTCAGCTAGCGAAGTCACAGGCCAAATCATTTCACCAGTACCTTACCATCGCAGCCAGCTTCTCCCCATGCAGATGGAAAGGCTGTTCCTGATGTTCATCAAGAAGGAGGAGAGGATTTACACAAGACACATCAAGCTGTTGCATTCTAGCAGGCCTCACTGAAGAAAGACATGGGGACATGGGACAATACTGGCATCTGGCTTTGAGAAATCTCAGCAAGGTTTGTTGGCAAGCTTATCTCAGTTAAGGCTCTCACCCTTAATCCCTGCCTGAGCTAGTGTAGCCATGCCCACTGCCTGGCCATGTACTACTCTGCTGATCTAAACCCTCATCCTGACCTCCTCTATCTCCCTGATGAAATACTGTGGCACTGCTCCTCTGTCAGCAAGGCCACTGCCCCTGCTTGCCTTGCTGTCACTCAACTTCCCAGCCTCCTCTCCCTTTCAGAGCAACCTGCCCTTGCTGCTCTCTGATAAAGGGCCCACTCAGCTCCCCTTGCTCACCTCTGTAGTCAGCAGAAACTGCTTCCGATTTACAAGCGTGGCAAGAATCTATTCTTAAAACATCTGCAGGGTGTAGAAGCCTCTAATGTCCAAAATGCCTAATGGCAGGGCAACTATGTTTTCTCACTTTCTAGCTTTAGCCACATTCTTAGCAAGCATCACACCATCCCCTACAGTCAGGGCTGTTTCCATATTGCTGTTCTGTTTGGGTTTGTTTTGTTTTTTTTACATTATTTGAAACAGCAGTAGGTTATTTTTGTGTCTTCCTTCCATGCTCCTACTTCTTCACTCAAGGACAGCCTGAACCCATTCACTCCTAAAGCTGCTCCTGTCCAGCCTGCAGGCACACTTGCAGAAGGGTAAGTAGGCTACTTAGGATCTTGCTGGAAATATAAAGACCTCCAATCTGAAGGGCTTCCAAAGCAACAACAATTCAACAACTTGGAAGACTCAAAACATTCTTTACCCCGATATTACTTGTTTAATTGCCATTTGCACCAGTACATCTTATGCTTTATATACATATATCTTTAATTTTTGCTTCTTCAGCTTTTCAAATACATAATATATTATCTCCAGAATACTAAGACAATACAGAAGAGGCTCCTACTTAGTTGTTAATTGGTGCTATGAACTTGCTTGGTTTGGGGAACTGATACATAGTTGAAATGACAGGACCTCACAACGACTTGAGAGAAAACCAAAAAAACCAAACACCACCACCCCCCCCCCAAAAAAAATAAAACCAAAAAAATGAACCAAACAAAAAAATCCAAAAAACCCCAAAATCAACCAGCAGAGTCCATGACTTTGCCAGCAGATTAATAGCCACCCACAGATTCAGGAGAGGCAGAAAGTACAAGATTGCAGGAGTGACAATGAAGGCAGGGAGGGACAGCAGGGGGAACACCAAGAGAGAAAGGGGATCAGAATCAAATGACTACTTAAAATACATCCAAGAGCAGTCTGGTCCCCACTTCCGTAAGTGGAACTACAGCAGCTTTAGAGCTATTTTCAAGAATTTTGCTTCCCAGAGGGATGGTCTAAGTGAAAATTCATCTCCAAAATGCCCTCAGTGCAGAAAAGAAGCCAAAAAGGACAAGACACCTTTGCAAGTACATGGTGTCTACAGCTAACTATTCTCTTCTAAAACCCTCACCAGGAAGACTTTGCCCAAAGGGAATAATTTACTTGCACAAGTATGCATGCAGAGTGTGTCCCAGTTACAAAACTGCTGCTGCAGGTTGAACGATCAAAGCAGGAAGAAGCCTTCTACTTGAAGTACCAAAACCCTAGTGTTCTGTCGGTACAGTTGCAGAAGAGTCACTGAGATGGCTTTCCCAGCCAGTGTTTTGGCTTATCAGCTACCACAGAGGGTAGCTGGCACTGTGATGTTTTCAGCCTGCCTGTAGGCTTTGCCCAGAAAAAATCAGCAGACTTACACCCCAGATCACAGCCATAGCTGCTGAGGACGGAACAGTGTCCAGACCAAAGGGCCTTAAGAAACTCTCCCAAAGAGAAGAGCAGATAGTAAGGGCCTTTTATCTCTTTCTAACCCCTTAAACCACAGAGGAAATAGAGGGGGTTTGGGGCATATTAAAAGATTAAAAAAAAAAATAAAATAAAATTCCAAGTTACAATAACCAGCTCACATCACCAGAAAGTAGCCTCAGAAAAGCCACATGAAAGAACATAGGTGGGAAAATTTTGCTGCCACAGTTCTCAAGACTGGGCTTATTCTAAGTGTGAGCTGAAAACGGCAAGAATAACCTACTGTCCCACCGTAGTTCTTATTGTGGCATGGTTATGCAATACTTGTAACACAGTGCCAAGTCACAACACAAGGCCAGGGCTCAGGATAGCGATGCAGGAACATGAAATGCTCAGTGGTGGGATTACCTGGTGGTCTAAAACAGCTCAATGACAATGAGGCCTTTGCATGAGCATGAGATATGAGTGAAAATAAGAGAATTTCCTCCAGTAAACCTGCAAGTCAAACAAGGAGCCTCAAGATGGGGTGCCCACCTGGAGCTACAGCACAATGGCAGCAGGTCTACTCAAGAACTTGCATGACTCCTCCCACAAGAGCACGGAAACATCCAGCACTATCAAGAATTGCACTAAAGAGAAGAGGAAAAGTAGTGTGTGCATGGAGCAGTTCACTCCTCACCACAGATATAATTAATCAGAAAGGGTTTTGTGTTGAGACAAGACCTGTCTCCTTACAGCTTCCATTTACAAGCTGCAGCCAAATGTGGCTGTCCTCAGCACTGCAGGCAAAGCTGCAGACTTGAGTCACTACTGAAAGCAGCCACAAAAAGCAGCAGTCTAACCAGAGAAAATTTAAAGGACAAGGAACCCAGAGGCACCTACCCAGCCTCCTCCCGTACCCACCTTCTTCAGGATTTTTGTTTCCCTGTATGAAAAAATGGGCAAAAAGAGCTAGGGTGTACCATGTAACAGCCAAGGGGGTGGAAGAGATTGAGGCTACCTCTCTCCTCCTTGCCCATCTTGTGAGGAGTGAGTATGATCTCTAAGTTCAGTGATTTCATTGTGGGATCAGTTTCGACTGAAGTGAAGATCTGTTTTAGAAAGGAAGGATTGTCCCAACTTGTTTTTGATTGAAGACTAGATTGGTTTGTGCCCCTTCTGATCCCATTTGGTGCCTCTAGAGCCTCTTGGTCATCAGTTTGTCCCATTCCACTTTAACCATTCAGAACTGGACCCAGTTGGACTGTTGAGGAGCCTGATTTGGAACAGCACTGAAATAAAGAGAGGAGAATCAAAGGAGCGGATCTAATAAGACTTCTTAACTTACGGCTCTTCCAGTGCCCATCAGGACACTACCCTTCTCATCTGCAGCTCTCTTCACCACAGTTTACCTGGATGCAGTGCTGAAGTCTCCCCAGAGGTCTGTGGTAGCTGATGCTGGTGCCTTGGATGCAGATGCAGGGGCATCTAAGTCTAGTAGAATATCTAAAGCAAATTAAACAAACAAACGAAAAACAACCAAAAAATCCACAAACCACCAAAAAAAAAAAAAAAAACCCAACAAAAAAAACCCCCAAGTCAAATCAAGCTAATGAGGTAGAAAATCCACAGGCTATCACAACTATCACAAAACTATCACAACTATCACAACTGCTCAAACTGATATATACAAATTGCTGGATGCAGGGACAGAAAAGGGACTCCAGCCCGCCCTCCGGAAAAAGGAAGTTAGGCTTTTTAAGGTTTTTGTTGTAACAGCAGCTCCTTTTGCAGAACGTGCACAGAGCCTCCAGCTCATGCTATGGGGCTACACCATTTTCAAGAACTGTTCAGTTCATCACCCCTTGTCCTGTTGTTACAGTCCCTGATGAAGAGTCCCTCTCCAGCATTCTTGCAGGCCCCCTTCAGATATTGGAAGTCCTCTCTATGCACCTACTAGTGTCTGACAGACTGTTTCCTCTATGCTAGTATTTACCTGCACTGCTCATGTTACTGGATTTCAGCACAGGTGGAGGTGTGACGTGGTTAGCAATGGCTGTGGAAGAAGGTGGAGGTATAGGAGGGACAGCAATTTTGCCTCCTGGTGGAGGTGGCAGCAGGCTTAGGCCCCCTGATCCAGACACACGGGGCTTGGCTGCTCCTCCTTTCTTTGTTGTCATGTTCTGTATAAAAAGAAAGGACAAGTGAGAAAAAGTCTCCACTGGCATATCCAAAGAAAGAAGCAGTGTAAACTGGGCTGCTTACCCCAATGTTCAATTTGATGGTCTGCCCTTCCTTAAACCCCAAGTCTAATTTGGGACGTGTTTCAGCTTCCTGGGACTCCTTGGAGATCTCAGACTCCTGCTTCACCCACCTAAAACCACAAGAGGAAGACATAAGATCCTGCAGCAAAGCAGAACAGGGTTTCAGACAAACACATACATGGTTCCTCTCCCCATCCTGCCAAAGATCTACCTCGCTCTGTCAAACCAGCTACCTCCCTACTCCCAGCACAGCACAGTAAAAAGTTGGGACCACCACAAACCTAAGAAACTGCCTACCACTGCACCTCTAGCATGACAGGACCTAAGCTTAGGACTTACAGATCTGACCTTGCAGGGCTCAGCCTGCATGATGGAGCTATAGTAGGGCTTCATGACCATCCCAAGGAAGCCTGCGCTAAATGAGCATACACCACCACCCGCCACGTTCTACAGGCCAGAGGAAAAACAGCATTCCAGAAAAGCACAACTCACTTGAAGTGATCTTGCAAAGAGACGTTGAAGTCAAAGGCATCACCACGATCCGTGAAGCCAATGCCTATAAAAGCACTTCGTCCTAGCAAGGAGACAGGAGTCATCATTGGAGGAGCCCTGCCTGCAACTGGGCTCTTGTGTTCACTCACTCCATAATCCTTCTGCTTCTCCTAAACCACCCTGTGCTACCTCCCTCTGACACACCTGCAGCTGGACACCAGCAGCTCACAGCAGTTCACTGCTCCTAGCCTTCAGGATGCACCCTTCTTCCCACATGGTAGTCTCAGAAACTGAACATTCCTTCCCAGCCCCTGGAATCTGTGCAATTTGAGAACCCTCCTCTGTCAACCTTATCTTCCTACTCCTCCAGGCACGCTACCCAACCTTTTCAGCACTTGCAACACCATTTTAATCCACCTGACAGACACCCAGCTCCATAAGGCTGAAGTCTCCTCCACCCCTAACACCTGGCACATACATAATCCTCCAACTCACCAGTCCCATCCTGAATTCGAATGACAAAATAGCGGCTGGAATCTGTCACAGTCTCTACTGCAATGCCAGGATATTGATCTATAGGAGCCTGGGCGAAGAGTTCTCCTGCACACAAAGAACTAGGTGTTAAGAAGAGCAACCCTGTGGTAACCATGGCCAGAGCTGCCATGCACAGCTCTGAGCAGGCTTAGAAGCACAGGCTCATAAGCAGCAATCATGGTTGCAGTCTTGTCAAGCCACAGCCTTTCCCTTACCAGAAACCTTATCCTCCAGTTTTATGTATGCAGTTTTGCCTTTGGAAGTGACACGAAGCCGCCCTGTCCAGTCCGGATGGTCCAGTTTCCAGTCAGATGCCCTGAAAAGAAAAGCAACTGTTCACTGACCATCAATCCCTTCACTTCTGCCCAACCATCTTATCAAAAGCCTCTGCTCCCAAACCTTTAACATGTGCAGCTGCTTTATTCCACTTCTCTCCCCAAACAATACAGAGGGTCTCAGTTTCTCTCTGTTGCTGCCAACTGACACACTTGGCTCTGACTGGCATCCCTTTCCTCTGAGTAAATGGAAATAGATACAGTCCAGAGAACAACTCTGTCTTTACCTTTATAAGCTTGCAAAAGAGGGGAGACAAACTCAGACATTCACTTAGAACAGTAAAGCAACTAATAAGTGACTTGTGAGCATCAGGAAGACAACAAAAATTAATTAATAGCATGGCGAAAAGCCACTCCATTATTCTACCTTATTGTTGTAAAATAGTATCAAGTACTTGAACCTAGAGGCAGCTAGCTTACACTAGGTAAAATATCATACACACAATCGTCTTGATTATCCCATCAAACTCTTTGCTACAGACTGTTGTGAAGAGAAAAAAAGGAAAAAAGAGAGAAAATCCCCAACCTACAGGATTTTACAACTGAAAACAAACATCTATGGCCAGGCACAACATCCACAGCAGCAACAGCCTGCCAAAGTCTTGAGTACCACCAGCACCCACCAGCTCCTCAGAGCACAAGCCCTGTCTGTTCTCCAGCAAGCCTATGGGCACAGCTTACAAAGCCACACTCCACTGGTTTCGGTCCATAACAGAAAGCATTTCTAACTCCTGCTCCTGCAATCTCTTCTGAAAAAAAATCATGCTGAACACTTGGCTTCCTCCCTACTGCTGTGAGAGCCAACGGGCCAAATTCAATGTGCCATTATATCACATTACATCCCAGGGAACTGGGCACATTAGGAGCTAAGGTTGGAGGAGCAACCTGTTCAGGTGCCCCTCACCTCCTCCACACGAGCAGCCCCTGCTCCTCCACAGCACGCCGAACCCACAACTGGCAACTCAAGCCGGTACGTCCCCAACGCGGCGGCCGCT
>JANHGB010050991.1:0-10479 GCA_026283785.1 Coracopsis vasa | reverse complement strand
TTTGAGCAGGACTGATGACACTGTCCCAGATGCTGTTCCCACTGGCAGTAGAGGAGGTGCAAAGACAGTGGCACACAACAGGCTGCCTGCAGGGGCCTGTGCCCATCACTGCTTCACTGGGGACTTCAGTGATGGAGCAGAGAGGCTGCTTACTGATGGCTGCAATTGACACCAAAGAGCACTGGAAGCCAGAATGGGTAATCAAAATGGTATTTACAGGGTTGAAACACCTTCTGGGGAAAAAAGACTCTTCCCTAGGACAAATGCAAATGCCCCTGCCTTTGGCTGGGATTCCAGCCTCCAGAGGACCGGCCCTTGCTTCCTGCAGTCTGCAGAAGATGGCTGGACAGGCAGCTGGATGGCACACCTGGGGTTTAGCAAGCTGAAGCCAACAGAGATGAAGCTTACACACTGTTGCTGCCAACAATAAACAGCAGCAGTGCAGGATGAGGGACTGCAGGCTGGAGCAGGAGCTCCCACGGAGGGATCCTCAAGGGACCAGCACATGAGAGGGAATCGCCCCAGCGGCACACGGTTAATCAGGGTGCTTGAACACCACAGTCCCTTTGTGAGACACAGCAGGTTACTGGCACTCAGGCAGTGCTGGACAGGCACCAGCTGGTGAGGCTGGGCAGGGTGCGGAGCTGCACAGCCCGTAGGAACTGCCCAGAGGAGCAGATCCATCCCTGTGAGGAGCAGCCAACAAGGGGGAAGCGGCAGGAAGGGTTTTCAAGCGTGCAAGAGGCAGCTATGCAGAGGTAGGACACAATCTGTTCTCCATATCGCCTGGGAACAGGACAAAGTCTTAAATTGCAGGGGGAGAGATTCCAGATGGATCTAAGAAAGATCTAAGAAAACCCGTCCCCAACGCATGATAAGACTTGGGGCTTGTCTGGGGGTGCTGGGGCATCCTTGGGGATCAGCAGAAGACCCCAACAGGGACAGGATCCCGAAGAGTGCCCAGCATAGCAGCAGACCACTGGGGCTATGCATGCTGTTCCCCAGTGCCATCAGGGGGGCAGAGCTGGGTCCCCACCTCCCCTTCTCTAGACCCGGTTGTCTGTTGCAATATGTTTATTGTCCATAAGGCAGAACTGGCACCTCCAAAGGGTTACTGCAGAGCTGGAGGCTGCGCATAGCCGATGCTGTCCCTTATGCCTTTGCACTCCTCTCGGGGTGGCCCTGTCCCACACTGGCAGGCAGTGATGTTCAAAGTCCCACTGGCACCACTTCAGGTCCAGAGCATGTGGAGAGCTGCAGGGCAGGCAGCTGCTGGGTCACTGCTTCCCCACTTGCCCCAAAGCTTGAGCATTTGTGTTCGTGGATTAAGGCAGCAGTGCCCTGGCTCCTGAGAGAGCCCCTCTCCTGCCTGTTCTGCTGCAAACACCCTGCTGCTGCTTGTCCTTGAGGCCATCCCAGCATGTTCCCCAGCAGCATGGGGCTGTGTTGGTGGCTGATGGCATGCCAGTGTGGCCAGCACACACCAGGTGGGCAGCCAGGGAGGGGATGGCACAGTCCTGCTGCGGCAAAGATGCTCTCAGCAAGGGGCACTGGTGTTTGGATGCTTGGCCTCGGAGAAGGATGGGCAGCTCCTCGACCCCATACACTGTCCCAGCAGCTGGGGCCAGCGAGGCCCCCCTGTGCGGTGCCAGTGCAGCCTCAGGCCTCCTCAGCAGTGGCATCAATCCCCGCGTAGGTGAAGTTCTCAAACAGGGCCATGTTCACATAGGCCTGCAGGGGAACCCCAGTTAGAAGCAAGCTGGGACAGTGTCCCCAACTACCTCCCATCCCAGCTGGCATGCTCGCCACCTCAAAAAGTGATGCTAGGGTTACCCCCATGCATGGTGGGTTCACGCAGGTTCTGCTGCTGGATGTTGTTGTCCACCCCCAAGCCCAAGGGATGCTCCAGCATTCAGACAAGCACTATGCAGGGTGGGTATCCCTCCTGCTGAGCTGTCACCACTCACCTTCCTGGCCTCCAGCATGCGGATGAGCTGCATGGAGATCTGGGCGAAGGGTGGGCGCTCGTAGGGGCGGTCACGCCAGCACTGCCGCATCAGCTCGTACCTGGCAGCAGAGAGCCAGTGATGGCTCAGTGTGCATGGAGGTGGAGAGGGCAGAAAAGCTATTCATGGGAGGTGGGGGGAAGCAGGTGGGAAACTATAGCCCAGGAAGGGTGTTCGGGGTGTGGGACTTGAGGTCATCCCCCAGCCACAATGCAGAGAAGAACAAGGCAGGAGCTACTGTAAGTTGGTGGGAGCCCCATGGGGCAGTGGGGTCAGGAGGATGTGGGGCTCTGTGCACACTTACACTTCGTCATCGCAGTTGCGTGGCTTCTCCATGCGGTAGCCCTGGGGCAGCTTCTCGTAGAGCTCAGCGCAAGTCATCCCGCAGTATGGCGTCCCCCCTGTGGCCAGAGACACACTACTGGCTGTGGTGGATGGTCCATTGGGTGTTCCCTCTGTGGCTGAGGGAGGACCAGACCTGCAGGGGCCTGAATGGAAGGCAGGGGACACAGAAGAGCCTTACCCAAGCTGACGATCTCCCAGAGCAGGACACCAAATGACCACCTGAAAAGGCAAGAGCTGATGCTGTGATGGAGCCCCATGCTCCCTCACTGATGGGCATAGGGCATCACCCTAAGTTCAGGGTGGAGTGGGCAGCCAGGGCTTGGGCTGAGCTGGCAGCTCCTCAGGGAGATGCATCAGCATCACCCCCAGCCTTTGCGGCACCCAGAGCAAAAGCGTCACTGCACTGACCACCCCGGAGGGGGATGGAGATGGCCACAGCCATGCCTCAGCCCCAGTGCCCCTGCATGCAGGACTTACACATCACTTTTGGTGGTGTACACGCTGTAGTTCAGGGACTCAATGGCCATCCAGCGAACTGGCAAGCGACCCTGGGGAAACAGAGGGAATGACTGTCAGAGGAGGGGGGATGCCCCGTGGATGGAGGGCAGAGGTTACCCAGCTGATCCTGGTACAGTGGGTTGTTCCCTCTGAAGGCAGGCCCCATGGAGATGCTTTGCTCCTGCCTCACCATTGTCTTCTTCACATAGACTTCCTCCCCTCTGGAGAGGCCGAAGTCAGCAATCTTGGAGGCCAGGTTTTCTCCCACCAGGATATTCCTTGCTGCCAGGTCCCTGTGAATGAACTGAAAGGTGCCAGCAGTCAGCAGGAGCCATATGCTCCCTCCTGCTGGCCCCAGGGGTCTCATAGCCTGATAGGGGGTCCTCAGGCCCCAGAGAAAGGATGCTCTGATGGGCTTGCTGGGGATTTACCTGCTTCTCACTCAGGTACTGCATCCCCTTGGCCACGTCTGAAGCAAACTGGAGGAGCTGCTGGGAGGTGAGGGTGGAGGCAGTGCCGTGCTCCTTGGCAAAGGCCGGGTCTGTCTCCAAGACTCGGCTTTTGCGGAGGAAGTCAAGGAGATTTCCGTAGGGAGCATACTCAATGGCGATGTACAGGTACCCTGGGTGACAGGAGGAGGTTGGGCTCATGGGACTCACCCCAGCAAAGAGGAATACACAGCTGGGCAGAGCCCGTAGGTCTGAGAATAGGGGAGAGGGGGACACCCCTCACCCTTGTTCTCGCAGGCACCCAGCAAGTTGATGATGTTGGGGTGATGGCCCAGTTTGCACAGCACCTCCAGCTCCCCCGCGAAGTCACGATGGTCGTTCTCCGAAGCAAATTCTGGAAGCAAAGAAGGGATGGACACCTCAGTCCTGCAACAAGGCCCTTCCTCTGCATCTCTACTGTTGGCTCATGCCTCTCCACAGCCCCAGTCATGGCCCAGGATTCAGCTGCATCCCACAGCCCTGCCATGCTCACCTTTCAGCATCTTGATGGCCGCATTCATTTTCAGGCCATCTTTTTTGATCATGGCCCTGATGACCTGCCCAAAGTTGCCCTCCCCAATCATGTCCTCAAACTTGATGTCTTCCCACTCCAGGATGGGGTAGCTGAGGGGCTCGGGTTGTGGCTTGGGCCGGCGCGTCAGGGTCAGGGTCCCCGAGTTGAACTGCAGGATGGTCTCTTCCCCCTGGCAGATGGGAGTAGGTGAGGTTAGTGGCACCAGGCACCCCTCTGCCTGTGTGGCAGTCCCGGCAGGGCAGGTGTCCTGGGCAAGGGCAGGCTCCGCACCCTCTCCGTGTGGAAGTGAGGTCTGGCTGCATCCGGACTGGAGGCTACAGAGCGTGACCTGGATCGGGCTGGGACGAGGGGAGCTGGGGACACGGTCCTGGCAGGGCAGGCGGCACTCACCGAGCCAGACTGGTACGTAAAGGTGCGGCGCCGGTGGAAAAAGTTCTTCTTGATGAGGAAAAGCGCCAGGAGGGCAAAGAGGATGGTGAGGCAGGTGACGGACACGGAGCCAACGATGGCCAGGAGCAGCTGCTGGTCTATTCCTGCCTGCTCAGTGCTCTGGCTGCCCAGGCTGGGTGGCACGCTCAGTGCTCCTGCCAAAAGGAGGGATGAAGGGTCATGGTACACGGCTGAGCTCTGCGCAGGCCAAGCACCCACATGGCAGCCCCCTCCCAGCACCCTGGGACTACATGAAGACACCTCTACCATATCGCAAGCTCTTGGTGCCATAGTGGCACAGGAATGAGGGTGTCACTGCCTGGGCCTTGCCACTGAACCTGCTGCTTTCTGAACCTCCAACTAGCTCTGAGTCCACCCACCAACTCTTCCCATGCCAGCTCTGTCCTGCTTCTCTAGTCCCTCATGCACTGTGTCATCCTCTGGTCAAGGCAGAGCCACTCTGTGGGTGCTGTGCTGTCACCATGCCACTCCTGCCCCATCAGGACTAGGAGGAGCAGGATTTCTGAAGACACCCACAGGTATTCTGGTCTCAGGGTCCTGCTTCAGAGCCAATCTCTGAGGTGACCATGAGCACCCTAGTCACTCCTTGCTGACCCAGATGCTGAGCCCAAGGTCCAGGAGAGCTGGTAGCAAACTGCCTGCTGGTACACCCTTCTCACCGTCCCCCAGGGTCTTGGCTTTCACAGGCTGGCTCCATTCCCCTGGGACATGGGAGTTGGCACGGACACGGAACTGGTAACTGGTGCTGGCGTTGAGGCCCCCGACGATCTTGGTGGTCTCTGCACCACTGTCGGTGTCGATCCACTGAGGCTCGCTGGTGCCCCCCACCTGCTGCAGCTCCACAATATACTTGGTGATGCCCCCGTTGGGGTACTCAGGGACCTGCCAGGAGAGCCTGACAGCAGTGTCGGACACAGACTCTGCTGAGAGTGACCGCGGTGAGGAGGGACCTGGAACAAGGCAAGGAGAGTGTCAGTCCCAGGACAGGGCTCCTGGAGCTGCAAGGGCTGAATGGTGCTGTGAGGACTGGACCCTGTGGATGCCAGTGGCAACCAAAGCTGTGCCAGGTCTGAGGGACCTCCAGGGATCTCTGTTCCCTGCTTGGAGGAGATGTAGGAGGAGGTGGAGCTGCTCCCCAGGTACAACAGTGGGGCAGGACTGTACCACAAGTGCTCCCAGCCTCAGGGACTGGACTGCCAGGCTAGATGTCTGTGTATTGACTAGCCCTCAGGATATGTTATTTCTTCAACCCTCTCTCACACACTGTTCCCACCACCATCTCTGAGCCTCCTCCAGCCTGCCCACGTCCCTAACTCCAAATCACACATGCACTGAGCGGAGAAAACCTCACATCTTCCAAGCCTGATGCCCATCAGCCCTCCCAACATGTACCAGTGTCAGTGAGCCTCATCGAAGGAGTTATGCACTCCTTCCTCGTTGGTTGCCAGAAAGGTTGATGAGGCTGATGCTTCAACTTCCCTATGTGAAGGGCTGTGTGAATGTGTGTATGTGCCCACAAGAGGGACTGCAGGTCCCCCATGCCCTAGTGACCAGCAAAATTATCAGGCAGCAGGGTTAAAGTGAACCAAAGGGAAACATTTTTTCATACAAAGTATAATTATATCGAGGAACTTGTTGTTACAGGGTGTTGTAAAGGCTGCAAGTATAGACAGGTACTTGGGCAAGGGCGCAGAGGACACATCTGTTTGTGAGCATCACTCCTGATGGCCTGAATGTCATGTTCAGCTTAGGGTGTTTCTCAGCTGCTTGGTGCTGGAGCCTGTGGGGTCTAGTGGGGAAAGGAGGACTCAGTTTCCCTCAAGCAGCTGTTCATTGCTCTATCAGAGATGGGATACAGAAGCAGCCAGACCTGGGGATGTTTGCTGTTACAGTTATAACTGATTTATCATTGTATGTCCCTGAAATAATTCCTTGTGTTCTGCTGGACCCACCTTTGCTGTTGATCATGACCTTGTAGAGGTCGGAGGGAGGCCCCAGGCTGGTGCAGTGGTACACCAGCACCTGCAGCCCATACTCCTTGTTGAACTCCAGGTCCCCGATGCGGGCAGAGAGCACGGAGATGGAAGTGATGTTCTTCTCAGAAACCAGCCGCTTTGCAGAGTCGAAGAGGTGGACGATGAACCCATGTGCTGGCTCGTGGTTACTTGGCAACTTCCAGTTGACATGAAGTGTGTTTTTCTCCTCTATGGACCAACCTTCGATCACAGGCTTGACTGTGGGCTCTGCAAACACAAAGGGAGCAAAACATCACTGCACATCAGCCCTGGGGCCTTGCAGAACCTGCACCATGCAGGGTTAGGGGTAGGGTCAAGGTGAGGGAGATGGAGGCTCACCAAGGCACTCGGTCACCATGATGGCCTCAGGCCCCTTGCTGCCCTCCCCACCATCCCCCGGCCGGCTCAGCTGCACCTTGACAATGTAGGCAGTCACTGGCCGGAGGTTCATGAGGGTGATGTTCTCACTGTTGTCAACTGTTGGACAAGAGGACATGTCAAAGCCATGCCCATGATCCACAATCTGCCCTGCCACCAGCATCCTCCTTGGCATCACCATGGGGGTCCCAGGATGGACACCTGCCCACCCCAGATCCCCACTGGCTGGAGCAGCCACTGCCTCCCGCCCAGATCCTACCTGTGGCCCCCAGCCCCCAGCCGCTAATGGACATACCCACAATGGATGACCATGCTGAGGTGTCATCCTTTGGCTTGTAGAGCAGCTTGATGGAGACGATAGGCCCATCACCAGAGAAGCAGTCCACAGGTGACACCACGAGCTGGCGGCTCTGCTTGGCCAGCAGCCTGGGAGGGCTCAGGGGTGCTGGTGGCACTTGAAGGAGGGGAAGGAAGGAATGACACCAGTGGGACTGGGAGCAATGAGGAGCAGAGTGTGGGTATGTCTGCCACCTCATGGCTCCTTCCGTCTTTGTCAAGGAAGTCTTTTATCACCACCCAAACCTGTCTGCTGGCACGGCAACACACGATGGGTGGCTCCCAGCCTAATGCGGGGTGTCTGGCATTGCCACACTGTGCTGTCAACCTCCCCCAGCAACCCCATCTTGTCCCACTCTTTCCTCACCTCGGATGTTGACCTTGACTTTCCGGCTGTCCTGGCCTCCGGTTGTGGAGACCCGGCACTCCCAGAGCCCTGTGTCTGCCTTTGTCAGGCGTCGCACCTGAAACTCGCAGGTGATCTGCCCTGACTCGATGATGGCTTTGATGAGCTGCAGTCACAGACAGTGCCATGAGCCCCCTGTCTCCCTCCACCAGCCTGAAGCTGCTCAGCAGCCCACTGGGGAGATGGGGGCTTTTGAGGGAGCCAGCAACATGGGGATGTTGGTGGGGCAAGGGCATGGCAGTACCTTGAGCACAGTGCCGTCAGCCTTGCGCAGCTCCACGCTGTCACTGGTGGGCAGTGGGTTGCCTGTGGCCATGCAGCTGACAACGGGCTCTGAGCCCAGGTTGAACTCCAGCTCCGAGGCCAGATGGATGATCTGGGGGAAGCGGTCTGGCACACAGAAATCAGCATTAGGGCTGGCCCCACTCCTCCCCAGGCACAGGAGAGGCTGGCACCTTGGTGCCAGGGGAGTCAAGCAAGGTGCTGTGGTCCAGCACTGATCCCCACCCCATGCTCCAGGCTCAGCAATGCTAATAATGCTGGGGGCCAGACTAGATGCTCCCCTTGCAGTGCCCTGTTTTCCATAGGTTTAGGGGCTATTTCTGCAAGCAAGGTGGGCTGCTGGGCTGGCTGGGGAGGCCAGGAGCTGATGACTCCCTCAGTCACCAGTGAGGAAGGAGCTGGAGCCCACAGGATGTGGACAGAAACCCGCCACAGTCCCATGCCAGCCTCACCTGACTTCTCACAGTGCTGCCCGTGCCAGCCCGCAGGGCAGACACAGCCACTGAAGCGGTTACAGCTGCCTCCGTTCCGGCAGGCGCACACCAGGGCACAGTCAGGGCCGTAGTATCCCGGGGGACAGGCTGTGGGAAGAGGAGAGCTCGCTGCTACCCTCAGCCATGGTGCAGGCAGAGACCACAGGCAGCTGGTACAGGCAGCAGCACTGCTCAGCCTGTGCCTATTTTCAGGCTGGTAGAGGTGCTGCTGCTGCTGGAGAGCAGAGCCAGGTCCCAGAGGAAGCCCGGGCTGGATAGGTGAGCTGATGGACACCCATGTACACATACCTTGGCTGCAGCGGGAGCCACTCCAGCCCGAGGCACAGGAGCAGCCATAGGGGTCCGGCAGGCAGAAGCTCAGCCCCCTGCAGCCCTGGGCTCTCTGGCACGTCTCCTGGCAATTGCGACCAAACTGGCCTTCCCTGCAGGCTGGAAAAACAAGTGTGGTCTGCCCTCACCCACCATTCACCCCTGCACTGCCTGTGGGCTTGGGGTGCCCCAAGCCCGTGTCACCACCCTGAGCAGGCAGAGGAGCCATGTCCTGCTGAGGTGGATGGTCCAGCCCGGCTCCAGAAACAGGGGCACTCTGGGCAGAGGGGCACTGGGGATCCACGTGGAGTATCTGGCCTCAGTGCCCAGGTCTGGGGGTGCAGCAGGTCCCCCTGCACATTCTGGCCACAGCTCCTGCTGTTGGACAGCCCAGCACCTACCTCGCTCACAGCGGGTGCCCATGAAGCCAGGAGGACAGACACATTCACCAACATGGTCATGGCAGATGCCGCCGTTCAGACAGTCGGGACAGTCCTTCTCACAGGACGGTCCCCATTTCTTTGCGGGACAGGCTGCAGAGAGAGGAGACAGGGCTCAGGGTGGCACCAGGACCCTGGGTATGGCCGCCTGTCCCCACGTGCCAGGGGGCCAGGGCGCTGCTCACCTCTCACGATCAGGCGGTAGAAGGCACTCCACAGAGGGCTGTCCCCCATGAACGTGGCGCTGTAGACACCATTTTCACTCACGCTGACGTTGGGGAGCGTCAGGACGACGAGGTCACCTCGCACCTCGCCGCGGTCCGTGGTCTGGTAGTAAGTGCCTGCAAGGGAGCAGAAGGTGACCCGGGGCCCTCCCTGCATCCCCAGGGCCAGCACCAGGCACCGGCTGGGAAGCAGCCCCAGTGCCTGTCCTGCTCTCAGGGCCACTTGCCATTTCTCTTCCACATAACGTCTGTCTGCTTCCTCTTGAGGACCCTGGCGGAGAAGGTGGCCTGCTCCGCGATGTTCACAGACTGTGTGGCCTTCACTGGGAACAGGTGGGCTGTGGAGATGGAGGAGAAGCAGACTGAGCAGTGGTCAACCCCCAGGGCACTTACACTGCAGGGCAGTGCCAGCACCACAGCCACCCTGAAACATGGCCCTGGTGCAGCCCAGCACCCACCACACGTTTCTGCTGGGATATCAATGCATGCCTCCCTGTCCACCCCACGTGGGAGCTGGGACCCCGTGAGGCTCTGCAGGGAGAGGTGCTGCCTTACTGGCCCCTCCAGTCACTGTGGGCACGACTCCAGGAAGCGGGACATGGCACCCTGCCCTCTGGCCAGCGCCAGCCTGGGATGCAGTGCGGGTGGCGGCAGCCTGGGGAGGTGATGGCTGGGACAAATCCGCACAGTGCACCCTGCTTGCTGCTGTCTCTGGGGGTGCAGGGTCAGGTGAGGCGGCAGGCAGTGACAGCGCGGGCAGGCGAGGGGCGGTGAGGGGAAGCAGGCGTGTGGAGGGCTGCATGTCAGCCCACAGGACCAGAGGCCCTGTCACGCCTGTTTTCCTGATCTCCCAGGTGCTGGGGCGTGCAGCAGCAGTGAGCTCCCAGAGTATTGCTGTGAGTCAGCCAGAGCTCAGCTCTGAGCACAAACGGGGCTATAAATATGTTAAGACCTTGGAAACCAAGCCCTGGGTGTGCCAGGACAGACACAAAAGAGGGCACAGGCGGGCACTGGCTCTAGGATCCTTCCGTCACTCCAGCTTGTGTACACTGAAAGCAGTCACACCGGGCTGGAGCTAAGGCACATCCAGCCCCGTGTCCTGCTCCAGTGAGGCCAGGGACCAGCAGGAAGCTGCACACGCCACAGACACCCGGGGAAGGGCACTGCAGGTCACGCATCCCGGTAATTCCCATCCCCGCATGTCCCTCTAGTTGGGATCTTTCTACTGCAGACTTTGCAGTCCCTTGTACAGGACGCACAGACGTGGACTCCA
>JANHGB010050990.1:6965-19696 GCA_026283785.1 Coracopsis vasa | reverse complement strand
CCCTGCCCGTGGCAGGGGTTGGAACTGGATGAGCTTTAAGGTCCCTTCCAACCCAAACCAGTCTGGGATTCTGTGATATTTCTACAATTCTCTGAGTCTATTGGAGAGATTTTTAACTGAAACTGGATATTGCTTGTATCACCAAAGTTTACTAAAGAGCTAATGTTCCTTTTTATACCTGAGCTCAGACAGCTGGAAAGAACAATCACACTCATGAAGAACCACTGTAAATTTACCAGAGGGGAGCTGTGAGTCCTTCTTAACTGCACAGCTATACAAAAGAAAGACAAGGCTTTGTGCAGTTCCAGGGCAAGAAGACCTTCCTTTACAGTAGTGTTGGTCCTGCTTGGGAGGAAAACTTGCCTTCATGGCCTATGGGCATCAGTTAGCCAAAAGGGCCAGTCCTTCCTTGGGTGTCCCAGCTCACATCCTCACTTCCCACCCCTGCACCTCCATATTCAAGAAAGAAAGGACGGATGTAAAAGGGAAAGGTACCAGTTGCTTTTCTGTACTCATAAGCATGTGGCTGCTCCCTGGCTTTTACCAGGGTCTGCACATGTGTTAAGGGCAGGTTGCTCTTTTTGATGATTCACCACAAAACGCATCGTCCCAGGAACATCCCCTGTAGCCAGCCCAGCTCTGCAGAGCTGTGAGTCATGCAGAGCAGCAAGATTTCATTCCTGTCACTACCACATCAGCTCAGCCTGATGCACCAGGGAGCTGCTGGGCTGGGTAAGGAGGTGCCATTTTTATGTGCATCTTCCAGCCAGGAGTCGGACTTTTCTCCATGGTTTTTTTACAGCATCTCAGCAAATAAAACTGAGCACAGAGGGTCAGGACACGCTGCATAAAACAGTCGCTGCATTCTCTTATCTCCTGCTCTCCCCTGCCTGCACATCAACACTGACATGGCTTGCTGCAGAGGTCTCCAGAGAGACACACAAGTCAGCAGGGAGCAGAAGGACTCTTGGAACTGTCAGCAGAGGAGATGGGACACCACAAAGGGACTGTTGGATGGAAGGTGAATTAGGAAAGTTGTGCATAACCACTGGCCTTTGATAAGACACAACCAGAGTTCCCGGGGAAGTTGGGAGAAGTAGGTATTCACCATCTGCTCACCCAAATCTACCCATTCTCCAATGGGCAATGTTATGGCCAAAGCAGGATCACACCTTGATCTTTCCCAACAGCCAAGGAGTCTTGCTCTCCTGCCTTGACCATGTGGATCCCTCTCCTGACTTTAGAAAACTAAGTATTTCTCCCATAAGGGACTCATCTGATCTCCTTGATAAGGAAGAGAGACCTCTCACCTCAGAGACCATTTTGTCCCAGGCAGAGGAAAACACGTGTGGCTGTTTCTCTGGCTGTAAAGGGAGCTCAGACATCAAGTTGTGATTTAGGTAAGGAGCTATTGGGTGTGAGAAGCTACCTGGGATAATTTGTGGCTTTGTGGGGTGTGGGAAAGACTAATGTCCCTTTGCTCCTGTGAGCTGATCCATGCTCTTTCTGTCCCTGACCTACCTGTCTGGGTATACTTTACACAAGAAGGAAGGGACAAAATGTACCTGTTGAGCAAATGCAGCAGCTTAAAGCTTCTTAAAGGGTTTCTACCCTAAACATCCAAAAACACTCCAATGCCCCTTCCTGGTCAAGCTTGGTCAGAGTGGGGACCAGCCCATTTTTGGGGCCCAGTGTTGAGAGATTCTCACACTGACTGAGGAGCTGCCTAAATCAAGGTACGTCAATTCTCTGTAATCTGTGTATATAACCTTTACATTTTGCATTTTATGCAAACGAGGTTTCTACAAGAGCTGAAATCTATGAGTGGACCAAGGAGAGCAGACAATAAAGGAAAAGGATGCATCCAAGCTTTGTTACTGAACAAAAGGGAAACCAATGCCTTCTCCACTCACATCCATCACAGACACAAAGAAATGTTGATGGGAAGGGACCTCTGAAGATTTCTGCTCAAAGCTGAATTAGGACCAGTGCTACGCCAGGTCACCTGTGGTTTGTTCTAGTTGCCTGTTGAAAGCACTATTTCTCTGTGACCTGTCCTGGGGTAGAAACACCCACATGGAGAAGACATTTTCCAACCAGAATATCTCAAGCACAACTTGTGTCCATTGTCCTTTGTTTTACTCGTCACTGATTGACTAGCTTCCCATCACCACATCACTATACCACACAGTGATGGAAAGGAAGATGTTGGCAAAGGTATCAGTCTATATGTTCCCCTGACAGTGTGTGCACAGAAGGAAGGTTTCAATGGGGTCTTTCTATGTGCATTGGGAAGCTATCAGAAAAACCCTGCACTGAGAGCCTCCCCAAGCAGGCAGCCAGGAGTCCTGCCCGTACTGTGGAAATAAGATATGCTCAAACATTGAATGGGAGAGGATCCAAGAGGCAGTGTTAAGCAGATTGCTCCTGGCAGGACCTGACAGTATGGCAGGGCTACTTGAGTCCTGTCCAGTTTGCCTGTATGTGGGAAGAAATTGTCAAACCCAAGTGCAACTGCTAAGCAAGATCTCCCAGTTACCTTCAGCTGGAAGAGTTTTGATGCTTCTTGGACCAAAGACAGGAGGTTCTGCAAATGGCATTACTCCAACCATTTCAAGGAGCATTGATGCGTACAACTAATTGGTTTTGAAAGGTGAGAGATAAAGGTACCCCACTTGAAATGGCTAAAGTCCTTCATTCAGAACACAGAGGAGAGAAGAGTGGGGTGCAGGAGAGGAACTTACTGTCTGGGGCTGGGCATGCATGTACAGACAGAAAGAGTGGCTCCAGACATGTCTCGTTTTGCTTATAGCACCACACACCAAAATCCCCCCTCCCGCTGGGCTTCCTTGCCCATGGCAAAAGCTGGCAAGAAGCTTCTTTGTGCTGGATAATTGAAGCCATGGGCTAGTAGCCATTATTTGGAGCTGTGGAGACTGAGAAAATGCACATTCTTTCTTACCTATTGGCAGGCACAACACCATCTCTGTCCAGAGATGCTGGGTTGAACTGGGGGCTCTCTCAGTGATGTCCACAAGGAGTTCAGCAGCTCCTTCAAATCAGCTTCCCGGGGTTGAAAAATGCTTTGAATGGTTGCCCATGAGCACAGTGAGGTTGCAAAGGTCTCCCAGAAAAAAAATCTGCCATGGACCAGAAGCATTCTGTTTAAATGTGGTTTCTGAAAAAAAAAAAGTGAATAATCATAATTCTGCAGCAAGTGGCAAATGTCAAATTGAATTCATGTCAACTTCCACTTCTTTATTAACAAGTGTCAGACTTTCCCTTTAAATAAGGTCCCATCATATATTTTGACCAGCTCCCCTAAGAGTGGCTTTAATTGTCATCTGTTTAATCTACTGGTGTCCATCAAATGACAAAGGTGGGGGCACAGCCCAGAAATTGCTTGCAAATGATATGAAGGACAGATGAGGAATTCCCTACCCCCATGATAAAAACCCACCCACTGCCGAGGAAAGCTCATTGCTCAGACTTTAAACACTACAGCTTGTGCTTAATTTGGATACCACGGTTCTCCTGCTAGGAGGAAAAAGTGCCAGTCTTACTCCAGGCAAAGAAAAACTTGGGGCTTAGCAGAGCTGCCAGGCCCCATCTTGCCACAGGAGCAATGCCATGGTCTATAGCAGTCACGGTTGCAGCAGCAGGTATTGGCTCAGACACATAACAGCGAGTTAGGGACGGGCAGGAGGAGGCACTTTTTACATGCTGGGGAGTCAGTCCAGCTCTATTTCACCTTAAGACAGAAAGTTATTTCCCTAGAGCACAGGCCGGTGTGATTAACCCACAAGGTCTCAACAGTGGTGGAGGAGATAACAAGAGGCAATGGGTATGGGCTGAATCTTCATATCGGGCATCACAGATCATTTCTTCCCCAGATGGGTGATGCAGCCCTGGGTCAGGTCACAGATGTGGGATTTTTCAAGTCCTGGCCAAACAAAGCCCCATCTGACTGACAGCAGTCCTGCTCCAAGCAGGAGGCTGGACTAGAGACGTCCCAGGGGACAGGCTCTCTTGCAGGTTTTATTTCATGTCTCAGTCTGGCAGACTGTGCCATTATCTGTTTCACTGAGCTCAGGTGTAGCAGCCTCTGCAAAGGGCTCTTGTGAGCAGCCAGACCTTGGGAAAACACTGAGCCATTGATGTGCAATGATTTGTTTGGGGAAGTTGAACACATACAGACAAAGGCAGGTTAGATGCTGGAAACATTTCTTATCCAACAGCCTCTGTCCTCACAAAGCTTTGGAGAAGCACTGCTCTTCCCAGGTCAGCTGAGGTTACCACTGCTGGGTGGGCTTCGGACAGCAGCCCAGATCCATCCAGGTCAATGAGCCTTCTTGACCTCAGGCCAGATCAGGACCAAGGGGTAGAACTGGACCCTTCTCGGACCTCAGTCCCCATCCAGGCTCCCAGTCTGGCTGCTTTGATCGTGCTCTGCCTTCCAACAGGGACAAACGAGGTGGAATTCAGAGAAGAGCAACAGGAATGATTACACGGGTGGAAGCAATGGCAGGGGAGGAAAGATTCAGAAGTTTAAAGATGTATAGCCAGGCTACAAGCCTATATACGGAGATATTATCATCAGTCATTAAGTGACACAATACTTCAGAGCTAGGGTAGGCTCACGATTCAAGACAGCCTAGTCTCCAAAGTGCTACAGCCCACAGGAGCAGTGCAAGGCCAGGCAGCAGAAGCCCTTTCACACATGAACATATTCTTTTCCCCCTCAATACAACATCTCATATTAAGAAGTGAAATTCTGCTTGGCACTGGGCAGTGCCCCAGGGGCACCAAGGAAAGTAAACCTCAGGCTTAGCATGAGGGAGACTGTCTGGAAGCTAGAATTGACTTGGTGTGATGATGATCGCCCAAAGAGTCAGGACACTGAAGTTAGACCGGAACAAAGCGTCAACCAGTAGACAATGGTGAGTAATCCGCAGACACAGAGCGCTCAGAGGAAGGCTTTCCCAGTGCAGATTTGCAGGAGAGGGGCCAGATTTGCCTCCGGTGTAATCCTCAGCTCGCCAGCCTCTTTGCGAGAGGTGGTGTGCCAAGCCCTCCTCACACCTTCACCCAGCGAAGAGCAGGGCTTGGATCGCAATGTGTTCGCACAAAGTTTGCAAACCGCAAATGTCATGCGGCGAGACGGGGAGGGAGCAAGCGGGAGGAGAAAGGAGAGCAATTAATATGCAGCTGGTGCACGGGCTGGAGTGAAAGGAGCCGACGATGACCACCCGGAGCTGACGCTTAGAAACGTACAATAAAAGCTGAACGGATGGCTGAATGCGAGCCCTAGCAAATCAAAACAGATGCAATAAGCTGAGGCCAGTGGAACCAGCAGCCAACAATGACAGCAGAGCCCACGGGCTGGGGGCACGTGGTTGGCACAGAGAAAGGAGGAGGCCAGAAAGAAGCGCAGATGAGCTCTACCAAGGGAATCAAAACCCTGCTGTTTTCGAAAGCCAGAACAAACGGCAAGTGTGCTCCTGCCACACATGGCACTGACAGCGGGAGCTGCGTGGTGCTCCACGTCCCTCCAGGAGCCACCCGGAGCCTGCCTGCTTCCAGGCTCAGTGCAGGATCCTTCACCCTCCCTCCTACCTTCCTCTGGGAAGGGCTGCCCTTGGCCACACACTGCTGGAGGGAGGTCAGGGGGGTGCTCTTCCAAAGCCTTCCTACAGCCAAAACTCCATCCCCCAGCATTCAAGTCCTTCCCATCACAAGGGAGGGGGATCATTCATCCCTCACCCAGCATGGTTTGTGGGCTTGCTCACCAGGAGCAAGAGCTGCACCAGCTTGTGGCTCCCAGATTGGCTCTGTGATGTGGGACTTGTGTGAAGACTTGGGAAGGGAAGAAAAGGTCCTCCTGTCCCTTGATCTGCTGGAGCATCGTGCTGTGGGTTAGCACAGCAACTGATACCATGAGCCAAGCACACTGTGACAATACATCTGTTGATTTTGTAGCCAAGGGCACAGACACCCAGCCCAGGAGCTCTTATGTTGGCAACATCCATGAATCTGTGCAGGACATGTGTGCACATGAGAGCAGCAAGCATAGATAGCAAGCACTCGTGATTCATATCAAACATGCAGGGTAGCGGATTTATGTACCTGGTGAGGAATGTCTGTAGTTCTAAATAGCTGGAGCAGATCTACAGGGGTGTATCCAGCATGGGGCTTCTGCAAAGCTGTGCAGAAGAGAGCACCAAGGAACCTAACATTATGTGCACAGGTGCAAAAGCCCCAAGTCATTGGCTTCCTTCCAGCACACAAAGGACAACGAGGCAAAAGCTGGGCCTATCTGCACTTATATGACCTCCAGGAGCAGTAAACCTGCCTTGAACATCTCAGGCCATTTCAAGAAATAAGAAAACCCCCAAACCAAACACCTGAAAAGTGTCTTTTGGCTCCTGGCATCTCGTCCGTTTCCTTGTGGCCTCCCTTGTGAGAGGCCATAAAAGAAATTTTTGCAAAGGATAGGGGGTTTTGTTGAGACTCTTCTTGCTGCTCCCAATGCACAGCCCAATTTAGAGGAGTGTTGCTTCATCTCCCCAGCTCCTCACAGTTAACCTGTAGAGCAAGACAGACTCTGCAGTGCTGTAACAACCCATTAGACAGCCAGTCAATCACATCAGTGATCACTATAATGGTACATACACCAGCGGATGCTTCTCCACCAGAGCTGGGCACAGCAGTGGACCAGCAGGTCTCCCCCTGTACCTACCAAGGCATCAAAGGATACTAAAGGGGTAAAAATAAATAGTCAACCTTTCTCTGTCAGGCTGCCTCTCCTTCCTGCTGGTAACAACACAGCATCTTGAGGATGCCCATGGCAGGAATGTCCTTTCCAGCTGGTACTCAGCCTCTATGTGAAGCCTCATCTCTATTCAGCTCACCAGTAACCTTTCCATACAAAGCCAAAATCTGCCTGCAGGATGTGCTAAAGGCAGGAGTCTGTCTGTGTCCCCGCCATAGGCCTTCTTAAGCCCTGTGATGACTGATGCTGTCATGGAGACAGAGCAGAGGGAGTACGGCTATCCAGGGCAAACTGGCCTTTGCTTTGGTACAGCACTCTCCTGTTTCTCTTTCCTCTTCAATTTTGTTGAAGAGGAAACCTTTCCTTAGAGTGGGGTGGATACAGGTACCAGCTCCACAGTTACCTCTTGGTTCCAGAGAAGATGCACTCTGTAGCAAATTCCTCAAAATCTAGATGCAGACTGCTTTAGAAAACCACTAAGTCATCTCCACATCAGGAGATGGTTTAATTTCCCCTCCAGCCAGAAGCCCTCTGAAGAGAGTTGCCCATAGACTTTAGCTCCTTCCAACAAGTCTCAAACTAACTAAAATAGAAATATATTAAAGCAAGATTCTCACTTACCCAAGCCTTCAAAATATCATTGAATTGCATAATGCCAGAATGGTTTGATTGGAAGGGACCTTAAGATAATTTAGTTCCAAGCCCCTGCCATGGGCAGGATCACCTTCCACTAGAGCAGCTTGTTCCAAGCCCCTGTGTCCAACCTGGCCTTGAACATTGCCAGGGATGGGGCAGCCACAGCTTTGCTGGGCACCCTGTGCCAGCGCCTCAGCACCCTCACAGGGAAGAACTTCTGCCTAAGAGCTCATCTAATTCAAAACCTTTCATAAAAATCAGCCAAAGCAGCAACCTCTCAATGCCTCAAACAGAAGGCTTTTCTGGAAGAGAAGCCTTGGATCTCTTCACGTTACTGGACATTGTGCAGGGACAACTGGATAAGAGCATCTGGACTCTGCCAGTCAAAATGACCTAACTGTTTCTTCTGGACTTAAAACTCATTTATCAAGAATACGCCGACTCTGTACTGTGCCAGCAAAGCCTCTATTATAGATCTGGCAACAAGATGTCCAAATTTACAGTAGCCATTGACACCACCATGATGGATGGGCTGGAGAAAGCTTGGGTAAAGGAGTGGTACATATATAACAAGGAATATGGTACATATATAAATATGTGCAGACTTCAGTAAGCAATAAATCAGTTGAGGACCCCTTAGTGTTTAGAGACAACCAAGCTATGTTCTAGTCAATCAATCTGTGGCTGAAAATAGTATTAATGCTTGGCATATAGATTTATGGTGAAGGCTAGATGAATGCAGAAGAAATGGTTGTTAGTGGGAAGTTTTGATGACTGCTAAAATATCATTAACTTGTGAAAAGAAAGCTAAATGGAATCATCATACTTATTTATCAGGGAACAGAATCATCTTCATCACTTTGTTGTCCACCTTAACATGCAGGATACCTGGGCTTGCCTGTCTCTCCTTTTGCCTTGAATGCATGCAAGTTAAAAGTGGGTGTTTGTACATCTAGCATTGTGGCAGGAGTTTTGTCATCATCATGTCATTCCCAACACGATTAGGGCTGTTGGGCCTCGGCCTGTGTCAGAACCTAATGGCACAAAGTCACCGTGTAGAATGTCACCTCAGTGAGATCAAATGCATGTCTCCATGCAGGGATGGACACAAGGAGAGAAGAGGAGCATCCCATCTGTAGCCTTTGTTCAGCAGAGTGGTTATAGAGCTCAAAAGAAATGGAGCATTGACACAAGGTCAGTATGCGGAGCAGCTTGTACTGGGATGAACATCTCTGACACTACTCAAAAGTTTGTGGACTGATGTTGTTGTATGGTTCTCTTTGCAGTGGTGCAAGTTGCAACCTCTTCTCGTTCCAGCCCTGCTGGTCCTGTTTACACTTTGCCATCACTACCTCCTGCCTTCATCAAGAAGATGCCTGAGTGGCAGTTAGACCTGGAGTGGTTGCTCCTCCTCAGCAGCCTACCTGGAAGTGTTCACAGTGTGGAAGAGCCATGACACTGAGGGATCTTTGCCAGAAATGCACTATTAGGTCCTGTGGGCACCTCCATGGAGATGTCCAGATACAGGCATGGATGAAGCAAACACAAGATGAGTTTCTGTCTCCACAGCAGGAGGAGCTCATGACAGTTGCAAATGGAGGGCATCTGGACACTTCCTCTACCATGCTGAGCAGCCCAGCTCTAGGACCACTGCTCCAGCATCAGCCTCAAGCTCTGCCCTTCCACCCCAGGGCCTCACACTGCCTGGCTCAGCTCTCTGTCCACTCAGCTTCCTCTCTTCCCTTTACTGCTGTTTTTGTTTTCTTTCCACAGCTCGTTTTCTCGGTCATCCATGGCTCTGTGCATCATATATCACGCCTGTGTGTCCGGAGGAAAGAAAGATCCCCTCCAACCCAGCAGCCCGGTAACGGATGGACCTTCCCGATTCGCAGCTAGCTGACAGCTTGTGAGAACAACAGCTTGAATTACTGAAAGAACTTTTCCCACTGAGTTAATCTGCAATGGATGTAGGTGACCTTCTAAAGACATCTATTAATCAAAAAACCAGTGCCCATTCACCGTGCTAGGCTGAGCCCCTTGGGGGAGGGGGGGTACTAATTTCCCTCTGAGATAAATCATAATTTGACAATAATCATCTGCCCTAATCACTCCGATTCTTCCCTTTAATTATTTGTACACACAGCTCTTCCTGCCTGAGAAACACAAAGGATGACGACATTAAATGTGGTGTTTGCAACTGTCGAAGGGCGAAATGCTGGAGGCTCCAATCACAGCCCTAAATCACCCCATGCAGTGCAGAGTACCCAAAGGAGCCAAACTGCCAGGGCTTGGGCCAGCTCTGGTCCAGCCTCCACCCAGGGAGCAGGGAGCAGGATTTCCTGGAGAGGAGACACCACTTCCAGCCATGGGCTGAGCATAGGGAGCAGTTCTGGGACCAAAGCATCAGGATGAGGGCTGCTGGAGAGGAGACAGCAGAGACCTGAGTGGGTCTAGAGCTGTCCTAGCAGCCCGGGCTATCAACCCAATGCTGATCATAGCTGGAAAAGGCTGGATGCAGCACCCATCCCTGAACTCTTCCCACTTGGAGCACTGTGATAACAGTGAGGATGTGGAGAGCACGGGGTTAATCTCACATCAGTGCCCCTTGGAGGCTGGGAGGAAGGGCCATGGGCTGGGAAGCCAGCAGACCGTGGGAGGGAGGAAGGAGGGAGGAAGGAAAGGAGGGAGGGGTGGCTTGGGTGGCCTTGCTCTGTGCTGATGCATTGCGCTGGCCTGGGGCTGTGAGGGGTCCCAGCCTGGGGTTAGACCCTCACCCAGCGCTGTCAGGGGATGCTGTCCAGGCACCCACAGCCCCTGGCCTGGGAAGAAGATCTCAGTGATGCCAGAGCGAGCACGATGCCTGGAGTGAGCGCAATGCCTGGAGTGAGAGTGATGCCTGGATGCCTGGCTGTACTCCAAGGACCCAGCATGGGCAAGGACTCCACTTCTCGGCATCTCCTTTCATGCTGGCCATTGAACTGCAGGGGTGTGGAGCCGGGTCTCATTACTGCCTCCAGCAGCTGGCCTTCTGCTCAGCCACCTCGGAGCCATGGCTGTCCCCAAGGCACCCAGGCTCCTCTGATGCTCCTGAGGCACTGATGGGATTGGTGATGTGTCCTTGGACACCTGCAAAAGCAGAGGGGGTGCTGACAGGGGTCAGATGAGCTTTTTGCCAAAACCTGTTTCTGTGGGGTATAAGTATAAATGGCAGCAGTGTGAGAATTAGCCCTTTGCTGTGGCTGGAGTGAAGGCAGTGTCTGGTTTTCCCCATGACAGCAAGGGTACAGTGGTCCTCGGGTGTGACTAGCTGAAAACTGCTCAGCAAAACTCTTTTTCAGGAGATTCGTGGGATGAGGCAAACAGTGCCTGCTGTCCCTGGGAAAATGGGACTCCTCTTTTTTCTCCTTGGGAAGAAATCCTCTAAAACTGGAAACAGCCAGGAAATGCTGCACAGCACCTCATGGGAAGTGAGATTTCTCACTGTATCCATCTCCTCTCCCACTGGCCTGTGCCCACAGCATCTCCCGCAGTTCAGGCTTGCAGGCACAGGCTGGGTGCATCGGCTCCTCACCACCAGCCCCCACGGGATGCGCAGCCTGGGGGTGTGCAGCCCAGTGCTGTACCCAGGATGGGCTCCCAAGTGCAAGCAGCATTACTGCAGAAACACACTGGCCACATTTCATCTGCTGCTGTGTCGGGTTTGGGGGCAGGACTTCTGGGGATTTAAACATCCGCCCTCCCCAAAACCAAGCAGAATCAGAGACAGCCCCCGCAAGCTTCCCCAGTGCTGCTGGGCTAACTTCTCGTAATTCCCGGAGCCCAGGTCAGTATGATGTCTTGCAAGCTATAGCATGGACCTACAGCACCGTATGCTGGCCTAGTTTAGCATCTACACGGCAGTACAGGCTGCCTCACTGAGCCCCTGGTCCCTGCAAAGCAATGCAGAGCAGAGCAGGCTATCTGATCTGGGTCTGTGGGGAGCTGTGGATGGGTGGTGATGCTCCCCACTCCCTGCAGTGGGGACACCCCCGAGAAGGGAGCATGGCAGCGCTGGATGCGCTGCCACACTGGATGGCATGGCATCACTTGTGTGTGCGATCCTCAGAGAGCAGGTTCCCGGAATGCCCGTTGAGCTGGCGTGGGCAGAGGGAGGTGGAGCTCAGCCTGAGCTGTGCCTCTGAGCAGGGGTGTCCTCCCTGACCTGCTCCAGCCTCGAACTGCCCTGATCTGCTCTTTGTCCACTGCGCAGTGCTGTGCCAAAGCCTACCCTGTGGAAGCTTCTCTCCAGTTTCAGCATCCTCGAGGGTAATGGAGCTTCCCCTTGGGATCCCACAACTGCCCAGGGACCCTGCAGGGACCAACAGCTGCCCCGTGGGAGTCCAGTTGAGGCCAGCTTTGGATCCTGCCTCACCGGCAGTGCTCAGACTGGTCAGGCTCAGCACAGCTCTGCTCATAATCCTCCCTCTGATGGGAGGGACGAAGTGACCCTGAGCAGCTCTGAAAGTAACCACATTAACATTGAGCTGTGGAGGCTGTTTCCCGAAAGTCTAATCCATGGGACTCCCTGCCGTGAGGAACAAGCAGTGGTAAGAGCCAAGGATACAGGAATAAAGACTTAATACAACTGATGAGGACTAACTGCATCACTGAGAAAAACAGGCAACATGCTACTATGTGCCTGATACCTTTGTCTCCTGTTTGTCCTTACGCAGTGCCCTATGGGCTGTCTAGCATTGACCAGGGAAATGCCACAAGCTTAGATTGCAGTGCTTGTCATAGAGTCATAGAATCCCAGGTTGGAAGGGACCTCGAGGATCATCTGGGCCAACCTTTCTTGTCAAAGCATGACCCAGACTAGATGTCCCAGCACCCTGTCCAGCTGAATCTTAGAATCTGCAGCAGTGAGGCGTCACTGAGTACAGGCTTCCTGGAAGAGGCAATTCTGCACTGCCATGGTGTTCTCTGAGCCATAGGGGATGGCTCAAAACCCTGTGTTCCTCTGGAACAACGCTGGCAGCAAACCTTGAGAGTCTGGGACACTATGTGTTACTTGGCTTGTTTCTGAGTCCTGCCATGAGCATGAAGGATGGATGGCTCATAGTGGAAGGTGAGGCAGCACTGAAGTGCATGTCCCTCTATGCTAGTATAGCCCAAACCAGAAACTGCTGGGAGAAATCAATCCTGATCCTAAACCATAGACCTGTGTAGGTCTTTCCTGTCCATAAAACCTGTAGCGGAAGAGCTGGAGCTCATCCAGTTCCAACCCCTGCCATGGGCAGGGACACCTTCCACTAGAGCAGCTTGCTCCAAGCCCCTGTGTCCA